>PVIC010013167.1:0-38463 GCA_004025085.1 Thryonomys swinderianus
TCAATAAAAATAAAGTGAATTTGAATTATGGGCAGTTACTTTTACAAAATGTGAGTATATGTAATAGTACTTTAAAACGTGAATACAGTCAAAATTGAATATTGAGCTATATAGTAAAGAATGACTAAAGTTCATTATTTATGTCTGATTTCATTATAAAAGCAGTATATCTGAAGGCTGGATGACTGTAGAATCACATTATAGAGAGTGGCTCCTGAATCCTTCAATACAGATGAAGAAAGTCCTCATTAGCCCATTTAGCAGATCTTAAATGTTGAGACATTCATGTTGAGTTTTAGTTGGTAGCTCTGTGTTTATTCTGGCCTTTATTACAGGATTTGTTGTATAATTTATATTAAGAGCATAAATTTCAACATAATGAGAAAATCATCAAGTTCTGCACACTACAACAGATTTCTCTCCTGTAATCATCCAATTATGGGTAACCAGAAAGGCAATGAATAGAGCATGAGTTTCAGTGTGGACATTTGGCCCTTTTAGTAGTTGTCTGGGCTGACTTATAGAGGGACATGAATTCAAGCCCAAATTAGAATTTGCAAGGAAATGTAGAACACTACAAAACAGAAACAGTAAATTTGTGGCCACAGAACTGTAATGAGTACTAATTTAGTGATTACTGACAAATAACCCAGAAGCCATTTCTTTAAAAAGGGAAAGTTATATCATGAATTAAAAGTACTATCAATAATCATGCTTTTCTTCTTGCATCCTATATTTCATACCTTTAGCCTTTTATCTATTTTTATTCATAGATATTCACAATTTTCTTCTACCCTTCCTCCCTCCCCAAAAAAGTTCCAATGTCACGGTTGTTAAAGTAAAAGCAATTGTTAAAATGGAAAATAGAAGCAATTTTTCTCATTGGCCAACCACAGTTTGGCTCAGTTCTTCCAGGCTCTGCCGTAGTGAGAATGAAGCCAGACCACACACTGAGGCTGAATTACAACACTTCAAAAGGAAGAAAAACACTAATGGAAAAAGTCAAGTGGGTTTCCAAATAGGAGGTGGTAGACAGTACAGAAACCTCCAGGCATCACTCCACAGGCTCAACTCAGAGCCCAAGGCCCCCACAGGCGATCTGTAGCTCACATTCCCATCCTTGTGTGGTTATGAGACAGGAAGCATCCATTCAGCTGCCCATTGTTCTAGAGCCCATCCGCTCTAGTGTAAATGCATTTTAGAGCCTTTTAGCCCTCACTTCACCTTTTTCTCCAAGTTAAACTTGTCAGCTATGAAAATAAAAAGGAGCATTGAATGGGATATTACCGAGAATTATTTCAGCAAGTGAATAAAGAAATTAAGGAATGAGTTATTGCGAAGAAGACCTTATGTGTTCAATGACAGAGAAATCTAATTCTGCTCTCTGGGACACAAAGACAGCTTCCTAACGCCTTAACAGAAATGTGTCCATAAATCAAATTCAGGAAGAAAAGAGGTGCAAATAACTTCCAAAGAAAATTCAGAAAAATGACTGGGTTCCTTCTATTGTATTCTCCTCTTCTCCCTAGTGTAGCCTAGTACACAGCAGGGACGAGAAGAAATCACTGCTGCTTCAGAAAGACACATCACAGTTTAAAACCTTCAGATGGATGTAAGACTAGAATTGCTATGAGTGCTAGCAAAGAGAAAAACGTGTTAATATGAGAATACGTAAAATGAATGAATTGGTGGAGGAGCCAAGGAAGACCTTCCTGAAGAAATATGATAGATTTGTAGGACAGGCAAGTAAATTGAGTCATGAGAAAGCTCATCCGTTAAACACTACGTATTTAACACAGAAGGGCTTCCCACAGTAGACCTTGGCTGTACCTGAGAAGGTGAGGGTCATGTGATTAGGCACCCATGTTTCCATGAGTCTTTTAGAAATACTGTGCAAACTGCTAGAAATTTGGCCTTAGGTTGATATTTAAAGAGTTCTTTGGGGATCATCACAAATAGGAAATTGGGAAATTCTTTCAATGTACTCAGCAGATATAAAGGGATAAAAAGAGAGAAAAGAAGCCACAAGGAACATTGACATTTTTAAGTGACAAGTAGAAACCAGGTGCTGTATAAAAATTGTCTCACCTAATCACCCTTAGTGCTCTAACAGTTGGGCATAATTATACCCATTTTATGAATGAAGAAAATGAATGTCCCTGAAGTTACTTATTTACACTGACAAATCTAAGTAACAGATAATAGCAATTTCAGCCAAGAACCTTAACACCATATCCATGCTCCTCGTTTTACATACATAGTATATATTTTTGAGAAATAATACTTGGATTTAGAAGTTCATAAACTACTTCACTTTAAATTCTATGTATAATCCAATTTAAACTAAGGGAAATACTCCTGAAAATCCAACTTCATAGCCCTGGTCTGAAAAGAGAAAGTCCAGAGACCTGCATTAATTCCTTGTGCCCTTAATAACTATTGGACTTGCCAATTTAATTTTAGGCCAACCTTGCCTTTTGCGTTTTCCTGTGGTGACAGAACTAAGCCCATAACCTAGGCTGAAACAACATCTTCCTATTCTCCAGGTCTTGCTCAGTATGCCAGATGCCATAGTTTCATTCACCCAGTACTTTTTCCCCCTTTCTAACTTTCACATAAATTTGAAAAACAGTTAAGGTGTCCAATTTCCCAGACTCCTCTGTAAGTAAGAGCAATCTCCTGACTCAGTCCTACTCCACAAGATATAAATGGAAGCTTGCTGAACAGAATCTTTGAGAAAGATTTAACTACTCTGGTTAAGAACAAACAAATTCAGTTAATCTGTCCCTTTGGTCATTTGTTCTCTTTCCAGCCTGAAATGGATGTGTAAAACCTGGACACACAGCATTGATTCTGTAACCAAGAAGCAAACAGCACTCAGATACATGTTAGCAGTCAGGATGATGGTATGCCCAACAGGAAGAGCTTGTGTCTGTGATCACCTCACTGGGTACAAATTGTTCCTTCTAGTCTTTTTAGTTGAAAAAGCCTTTTGTTCTAACCATTTAAGCCACTTCTTATTTTTTTGTTCTATTGTCCAAACTACTCCTTGAATACATAAAAGAAACCAGCCAATGGGTAGACTTTCTCAGAATGTTTCTGTTGAGCTAGAAGATGGACATTTTTCAGTCCTTTGTTTCAAAGAGTATCATGTTCCTTGCCATTATGTCCACTCCAGGAAATAGGACAGACCTCTAATAAGATTTAGTTTGCACACCTGGATTAATGATGTCCTTCACACACGAGGAAGATATGAGGGGTTAGGGCTAAATCTGCAAGAGATGTGCTAGACCTACCCAAATAAATCACAACACAATGCAGGGAGAAGCTAAAACTTAATATAAGGACATCCATACTAATACTGTGGTTGAATAACTCAGTATTTAATATATAAATCCCTCTATACATTACACTGTAGGGTCAAATCCATTACAATGGAAGGCAATTTTTGTGAAAAGTAATCAATTGAGGGACCGGAGGGTTAGCTCAGTGGTTCCAGTGCCTGCTTCGCAAGCGCAAGGTGTCCTGAGTTCGATCCCGGTAACCACATATAATGCTGGGCGTGGTGACTCACGCCCACCAGCAATCAATACCACATACCACAGTGCCGGGCGTGGTGGCTCACACCTGTCATCCCAGCACTCAGGAGGCAGAGACAGAAGGATTGCTGAGTTTAAGGCTTGCCTGGGCTACATAGTGAGCTCAGGGCCAGCCTGAACTACAAAGTGAGATCCTGTCTCAAAAAAAAAAAAAAAAGTAATCAACTGATTTTAAAATTTATATAAAAATGACCAAATTTATTATTAAAAATAACCAAAACAACGTTTGAAAAGAACTAAAGAGCTAAAGGGCTAATACAGTGCTTCTTTTAAGAATTTATGAAGCAAAAAACCATCAAGATAATATAAAAGAGTCATCAAAATAAACAAATAGATCAACGAAATACAATGGAGTCGAGAAATGGAAAACTGTTTACATAGCCTACTGTTTTCTGGCAAAAAAAAAAAATTCAATGGCAAAAGCAAATAATAAATGATAAAAGAGTAAGTGGCCATTATGGAAAATATAAACATCAGTCTATACCTCACGCCATACACACAAATTAACTCAAAGCAGAACATAGACCTTAACGTCAAACTTAAAATATAATGTTTTGTGGAGAAAAGAGGATAAAAGCTTCAGGGTATCGGAGTAGCAGGCAAAGTTGTGTCAGATATAACCGTATCGCAGAGATGAGTCACATCATTTCACTGTGACTTTAGTTTGCATGTGTTAATGACTCACCACGATGAATGTCATTTCTGGCGCCCATTTGTCATTTTTATTTCTTCTTTGGTGAAGTGCTTGTTTACATTTTGAGTCCATTTTAAATTTTTTTTGTATTATTGACTTGTATGATCTTTATAGATTCCAGATACAAGGCGTTTTATGACCTGCTTTTAATTTTTTTTTTGACAGTTTACTTTCGGAAAGTCAGTTTTAAATTTGACGAAGTCGATGTTGCAATTTTAGAGGATTAGATTTATAGGTCCTAAGAAACGTTTGCTTATATGAAGGCCGTGATTATTTTCTGCTGTTTCCCTATAGAAGCTCTGTAGTGTTAGCTCCTCCACTTAGCTTTCTGAACTGAACATGTTACATGGGTTTGGGTCCCTTGTTTCTGTACAGATATTAGGTTGTTGCAACATATGTTGTGGAAGTCTGTCCATCAGCCAGACTGATCTTCACTCTGACAAAAGTCCACCGGACACCCAGCCATCGGTGCATTTCTAGATGGTTTATTCTATATGTGTCTCTTCGGTATAATAATGACTTGATTTTATATTTATTAAATTCATAACCATCCCATTTCAGAATTATGAACATATCTATGTTCTTCACATTTCATTATGCAGTATGTTTCAGTCTGCTCGTACATTTCTAAAGAAAGGTCTGTTCTCTGTTACTTCCTTAGTTTTCTTCTGACCCACAAATTCCAGCACTTTGGCTTATAGGAATCGCAAAGCCACCAGGTGCCCCTAGGTCTAATCACTCTTACCTGTGTCCTGGCCACCGCTGCCAGGGACACTGGAGCATTTTCAGGGCTCACTTTGGTTGTTTCCCTCTTCTGAAGGGTGCTGGTCCTCTTTCATCTGTTTGAACAACATCTGAAGTCTGTCCTTGTAGCAGTATTGTTGTTGTTTTTGCTTTGTTGGGCTGAAAATTAACCACAGGAGGACCTCAGCTACGATAGGCCGGCACTGCATCATTGAGCTGCATCCCAGCTGTAACCGAACTTTCAGGGGCACAAGCAGAATCCCTGGCAGACATCTGAAGATTAGTCCTTCTAGTGGCCCTTATTTTGATATGAATTTGCATCTTAGCATCTTAAATGTGTTTATTGGTCTTTTACGCTTTATGAAAGGCTTATAAAACTTTTGCTTTGTAGAAATTCTCACATATATATTTGGAAGATCAATTCCTTGTGAGAAATTTGTATTATATATTTTTCTCATTCTCTTTACATTTTTTTCAATCATATCTTTCAAGAAAGCAAACATTTTTAATTTAATAAAATGTAATTCTTGATGTTCCTTTTATGAGATGCTTTCTGGCTCCCAAGAAATTTTTGTCGCAAAGAACTTCCATCTTATTCTTCTAGATGCTTCAACTTTGATGTTTCTATATATGATTTATTTGGAATTAATTTTATACACATAATATGAAAGTGAAAGTATATATTTTTGAGGGACACATCTAATTACACTAATATCAGATTTGGAAATAAAATTCTTTCACAACTTAGTTATCTTGGCACCTATATAATGTATTGATTAATCATTTGTGTGTGTGTGTGCATGCGCGCGCACATCAGAGCACTAGTCTTTCTTAACCTATATGTATGCATTACATTTCTCCATATTCCAGTGTCCTAAATCCAAAAATCTCTTGATGATTATACTTACATAACAGTATTTAAAGTCCAAAGCAAATGTTCTCCAACTTTGTTCTTGTTGAAGTTGCATTGGCTATGTTTGGTGTTTGCATTTCTAGGGAAATTTTAAAATAGATTTTCCAATTAATATAAAACAAAAAAAAAACAAGCTCAGCTTGCTAACATTTTCCACAAGATCAAGTGATGTTACACCTGTGTTGGAAGCACAAGGGTCGGACTTTGATCTCTGGTACCACTAATAATAGAATAGAATAGAATAGAATAGAATAGAATAGAATAGAATACAATACAATACAATACAATACAATACAATACAATACAATACAAAACAATACAATACAATAGAATAAAATAAAATAAAAATTTTAATATCATCTACAGTCTGTGCAAATTATCTCACTTCTAATCTCATGTCCATCATAGAATAACCTGCTTTACTAAACTTTTTATTGACTTTTGTATTATTCTCAATAATTGAAAGTTAAGCATTTTCCTAATTTCTTGAGGTTACAGTGCTCTAAATACTGAAAGGGGTTTTCTTCACATCATGGTATCTATTGCTATTATTCTAAAAAGGGGTCTTAGTAATATTTGACCAAGTAGCATGACATTTTTAAAGTAATCCTTCAGCATTTCAAAGGAAGATTCTTAGTGAAGTGGAGAACGCTGTCTTCTGTTGTGGCTTTTAATTTGTGGTTTTTAATTAGTTACTTAGATCCTAGGTTGGAATTTTTTTTTTCTTTTTGAGACAGGATCTCACTTTGTAGTTCAGGCTGGCCCTGAGCTCATTATGTAGCCTAGGCAAGCCTCAAACTCAGCAATCTTCCTGCCTCTGTGTCCCCAGTGTTGGGATGATGGGCATGAGCCACCACGCCAGCACTGTGGTCTGTGGTACTGATTGCTTGTGGGCATGAGTCACCATGCCCAGTATTGTTGTATGTGGTTAATGGGAACCGAACCAGGGATTTTGCGCTTGCTAGGCAGGTGCCGGAACCACTGAGCTAAATCTCCGGCCCATGGATATTTCTTATTGTTAGAGTAATAAAGATGACAACATCTATTAGTTACTAATTTTTTTATTATAAGTACTTTCTTAAGTAGATGATTCTTAGGAAAATACATAGTGGAAATTGAATATCAAGATTTTTTAATTATGTTAATGTATTATTTGGAAAATATTTATGTCACCCTAGGGAGCTCAGATCTCACATGAGATATGTGGAATTCTGTGTGCCTTTATATCCACACATGCTCATACATGTGTCCCCTGTGAACAGCTCCAGACATCATGCAATATAAAACCGAAGATGTGAATTCTCCTTGCAATAAAACTACACGTTGGAAACAGAAAACTGCACACTTAAACTTCACATAAATTTGCTACTCTTTGTTTGTGAATGAACCAAATGAACTTCAGAAAGCTGAGGTAGAATGCCTAGTTTCATGGGTAATAAATAGTAGGCCAGGAGGTGAAATGTTTTATGAATGTCCATCTTTATTTTCCTAAGACTATCCCCCAATTTTCAGGAAAACAGTGTATTTCAATATATTCATAAGAAGGATTAAGTTATTACTTGAATATACATTATCCAGAAGTTAACAGAGTAGAAAAAAAACAATACTTGGCTTTGCAAAATGGGGAGGATTTCTATAGGTAAACTCAAACATCCAAATAAAACAGGTGAAGTATAAAGAATTTGGTAACGTGTCAGGAACATTGCAGGAGAAAAGGAAAACAAAAACAGCTTGAGTTTATTTGGAAAGTACAGAAAATTGGCGAGCTACTGTGGATTCAGGCATGGAAAATCTTAAAACAATGATTCCATTCTTGAAAATTAGGAGTCATTGATGGGGTTTGAATGGAGGACATGGTAAAATTCATGTTTTAGGAAGAATTATCTGGTAGCAGCCTGCAGTACAGTCTGAAAGCAGCTTTGACAAGACTACCTAAGTAGGCTGCTGTAATAATCCAGATGTGAGGTTAGAAGGAAGTGGTCTAGAATGTTAGCTGTGGGAATATAAAGGAGAAGACAAATACCAGAGACAGTACAAAGAAGGAAATTACAGGCTGGGGTAAATAATTCATATGAAGAACGGTGAAATATTGGACAAGAGAGATTGCTTTGCCTTGCTTTAATGTAAGCTTGAGGCTATGCACATTGGAGCTAGTGAATATCTAAAACAAATTCTTGAGCATGAGAGTAAGAGTATTTAAAAACTACATCAAAATAAATATTTTGTCTTGTGCTGCAGCAACACATAAAGAATATAATCAGAAAAACCTGAGAATCTGAAATCTCCCTTCCATAAATTACGGACTCTACCCCTCAAAGAGTAACGTAAAGTGTTATGTTTGTGATACGAGATCACAGCCAGTTTGGCTAGTTTCTGCTGTTTTGAGTTTAGAAAAAGAGTGTAAGTTGATGTTCACTGAGATTGTTGGATCGCTCTGGAACTGGCCTCTATCAGCAAAGAGGATGTAAACAGTTTGGACTCTGACACCCTCTCCAGATAGGAAAGCTTGTCTCAATGGCTGCTGCTCCCAAATATCCCACAAAAACGACACCCAGACAGCTTGCTGCTGGCTACTGGTCCCTACTCTAGGGAGAGGAGGAGCTGAAAGGGGAAGGGAAGACAGGGTCAGAGGAAGTGCGGGAAGACACTCACAGGGTTTAGAAAGGATTTTCTCTGAGTCTCATGAGGAAAGGTGGTCCCGGCAAGATCACTCAACTTGGGAAGTATCCATTTGACTGAAAATTCATGCTCTCTTTGCTACCTACACCTTCCGCACAGCATGTAGATTGGCTAATCTCCAAAGCAGATTTCTAACTGGCCAAGAGACCAATTTCTCCACTTTGTTGCTAGACTAAGTGTCTCTGAAGGAGGCCCTCAGAAGGTGATTCACCTCCTCTCACAGCAGGGAATGGGAGGAATTGTAAACACTTCCCTCAGATGCAAGAAGAGACTGTCCACTCCACCGCCTCCTCCTTCTCGCTGGTTACTCTTGATGGAGAAGGAAGAAAGAAGGTAGAATTATCTCAGTGTCTTCATGAGAAAACTGAAAGAGAATATGAGTTTGAAAGTTTTACAGTTTTATGTTTTCGGGGGTAGTATTTATGCATACAAGATCCAAATTTCCTGAAGATTTTAAAGACACCAGAAGGGAATATTTCTATTGAGGTCTACTAGTTGTTTACATTTTACCTGATCATTTTATCTGTCAGTCCTCTACCTACACATTTATCTAGCTATCATCTGAAAGCTGGGGATGTCCCTTTGTCCTTAAATACTGTACTGTGTATTGTGTATTATCTGAAACATTTCAATTTTTTAAACTGCTACAAGAACAGAATTTTATCACTAGATTTTTATTCTAGTATCAAATCAAGGGCAACTAAATAAGCCCTACCTCAGAATCCTGTTATACAAACATTCCAGGAAATACAGTACTCCTAGAAGGCAAACTGATAAACAGTAATAGGAAGCAAATTCTTCAATATACAGCAACTACACCTTAGATTTTAAGCCATAAGTTTTATGTACAAAGTTCTCACCATTTTTCTCACAATATCATGATTGTTTTCTAATCATGTGAGACTTCATAATAAATTTATGATGGTCTTATTTGAACAAACAACCGTGAAATATTAATATAATGGAATGAGTGTTCATAGAAACTATTAGCAATTAATAATGAATTAATAATCAATTTATCTCTTTCTATATCATAAAGGAGAACTTTTATATACTTAAAAACAATATGTCACTAAGTGGTTGTGAATATAACAAATTCGCAAGAATGGGTCCAAAAAATCTTCCAGCTCTTATTTGATAGTGTTTAATCTCAGCAAGAAGCTGATTGGTTGATTTTATCATTATATTATTTCACTATACCTTTCTTTACTAGGCAACCCAGTGGTTCTTTAATCTTGAGCTTTATTCTTGAGCCCTGTTTTTCCCCCTCCCAGCATCCCAATGCTCCTCCCATCCCATGCTTGCATTATTTTTTCCATTCATGATGATATTGGTGAAGTCCTTTGGACCTGCTGCTGAAGGAATAAAATCATCAACATCAACAGAGTCAAAAATCTACAATATGATAAGCACTTTTAAATAAACAAGAGTATATCATTCTTCTCACAACTTCGATGTAGTGATCTTCCAGCTTTACAGTGTAGTTATTAGAAACAAAAAGGCACTTTATCAATTTTTGTGTGTCATATATTATACTTTTTTTTTGAGACAGGATCTCACTTTATAGTTCAAGCTGGCTCTGAGGTCACTATGTAGCCCAGGCAAGCCTCAAACTCATAATAATCCTCTGGCCTCTGCCTCCTGAGTGTTGGGATTACAGGTGTGAGCCACCACGCCCAGCATTGTGGTAAGTGGCTATTGGGGATCGAATCTGGGACCTTGAGTTTGCAAAGGCAGACGCTGTAACCACTGAGCTAAATCCCCAGCCACAGACATTGCACTTTCATTTTGTATATATATTAATTTTCTAGTTAACCCTCTGAAAAAAGCAATGCAATAATAACTGGGGAAATGTTACTGTTGAAAATCTGTTTTTTAAAAAAATAATATTTTGCATTAATATGCAGATATGATATGATACAAATAATAAATAACTATAACAAATAACAAACATAAATAATAATAAAAATATCTCACCATATGAAGTTCATTGTTTTAACCATTCAGTTTTTCTTAATATGTATGTGTCACTCAGAGAAGAAAATCTAGAAGTTACGTGAGGTATTTTTTCTTCCTATATTCTCACCCAGTACTTTCTTCTCCCGCTACCTGCAGCAGGTAGTATTGGTGGAGCTCCTATAACCCTCTTGAGCCGAAAGTGACCTTGAGCATGAAACTCTTGTGCCAAGCGTAACTCAACAAGAATAACAGAGATGGGTCCCTCCAGGATGACACTGGAGACTTCCATGACAACAAGGTCTATCTGCTTCTAGGCTGTTGTATAAATAAGAGACAGAAATACAAGTCTCTCATCTATAAACCATTTTCCTACCATTTTATGGTTTCTTTATATATGAAAACAAACCCATAGCTCTTAACTACAAGTATTTAAATATGCTTTGTATTTGGTTGTATGTGCTTTATTTCACAATAAGCATTACCAAAACACTGATGTAAAATAGGATAGAATGAGATCAGATTTTTTTGTTTGTGGTGTTGTTTACTATATTAAATCTATTATATGTTTGGGTTTTTTGATGTCTGTTTGTTTGTTTTGTTTGTTTGCCGTACCAGGGATTGAACTCGGGCACTTGTACATCCAAGTTTGGCACAGTACCTACCACTTGAGCTAAATCCCCAGCCCTTGTATTACATGTTTTTTTAATGCAAATTAGAGGGGAAAAAAGCATTAATAAAAATGTTTATAGTCATCAAGAAAAAGATGATGAAAGCCCAGTTTAGGAAAGTTGTGTTTGGATCACACAAGGGAAAGTAGAATGAGCAAATATCCAGTTCTAAACTCAGAGAGTGAGGATTGGAAGTGGGATGGTGGGAGGGAATGGAAAAGTTCTAGAACGACCTTGAGTTTTAGAGTTCTAGAATTTAGAATGTTCTAGAATTTAGAAGTCTGAAGTCTAAATTCTTGGTTCTGAGGATTAGTTCAGTGGCACTCTGCCTAATTTGCAAGCATAAGGTCCTGAGTTCAATTTCTGGTACTAGGGAAAAAAGGCCCCAGGAAAGAAAAATTTTGTTGGTAAAAAGAAAAAAGAAAAAAAACAAAAGCAAAGCTCATGTACATAGGTGATTTAAGGGGTTGAAGGGATGGCAGGAGAATGGGGAAAAATAAGAATCAAGATATATCATGTATCAGTACAATTCTCAATGATGAATGCGACATAATGTACACTTAAAATGTGCCAATGAAGTCAACAAAGAAAGGAAGATAAAGAAAAGTAACAACAAACTACTAAAGTATAACAAAAATAAAGGTCATAGTCTTTAGGTTTAATGTCTAAAGTCTAGGAGTTCTAGAGCTGAGAAAGTCTCTTGAGTTTCTAAACCTGTGGTCCAATAACTGTGGACCATAAGCACTGTGGTCCAGTTGCTGAGCATTAAGAGGAAAAAGTCAGTTGGAAGTTCGTTCACCTTTGCATATGCTCAGATTCAGTTATTTATGGGCAAGTCAAAAAGACATACACAGAACAGAGCAGAGCAAGAAGACAATTGCTATGGTCAGAGGAATTCTGAATCTTGGCTTTCAGATTGACTGTGTTTGTGTAAAATGTAAGCACACTGGAAAATAACTTGCCAGATGGGATGAATAGTTACAAAATGTTTGAATAGATAACAAAATTCTGGAGGACTTCAAAGTTTAGGCATTAGTGGTGGAAGGCAGGCCAACAAGGGAGAGAGATTTTTAAAAAGTTAATGAGAAAAATGTCCAAGAGCCATTTCAAGAAATCCCATTTCAAAAAGAAATGAATAAGGCCAGAGATTTATCTCAGTGGTTCTAGCCCCTGGCTAGCAAGCACAAGGTCCTGAGTTCAATCCCCATTAACCACATACAACAATACTGGGCATAGTAGCTCATGCCCACTAGCAATCAGTACCACATACCACAGTGCTGGGAGTGGTGGCTCAAGCCTGTAATCCCAGCACTTGGGAGGCAGAGGCAGGAGAATTGCTGGGTTCCAGGTTTGCCTGGCCTACAGTGAGCTCAGGGCCAGCCTGAACTACAAAGTGAGACCCTGTCTATAAACAAAACAAAACAAAAAAGAAATGAATAACACAGTGTTTCAATGCAGCAGATTAATATTGGTTCCAAAAATGAGAAAGTCATTATTGGGAATGAGAAGAATTTCCTTTGAGTTGTTTGGTTACAGGTAGGTTAGAGCAGAGGATGATCAAGGGTTCTGTGGAGACATTTAGATGAGAAACAAAAGAAATAGTAAGAGCAAACTCTGATTAGAAGTCGGTTAAATGACAACTGGTTGAAAAATAAATGTAAAGTTGTAATTATTATATGTTATTTAAAATCACTTGGGGAAACGACCTATGTCAAAATGATATATACCTGAGTAGGTCCCAAAAAATTTGGTCTCAGTTTTAGACATTCTGGAAAGAAAGCAGCAACTCACTGCAAATTTTTAAATTCTATGGAATAAAGGGATCCTTAGGTTATTTTGATATGAAGTATTCCATACATATGTTAACTTTGGGTGGCTTGTGATAGCAATAAGAAAAAAAACTGAAATAAATCAAGAGGATGACAAGGCAAATGAAAGGTCTCTTAATAGGTCTCAAGGCTTCTGCTGGCAGTTCACAGTATGATAGACCAGAGACATCTGTACATTCTCAGTCCGCATCCAGATCCAGAAATAGACCCTAAATTAGTTATTCTGAAGCCAGGAAGCTCATGCAAATGTCGGAAACTCACGTTTTGTAATTTCACCATTTCCCAAAGCAAGAGTTGACCCAGTGCTCTATATTTGGTGGTGATTTTTATTCCCAGATGTTGAAAGCAGCTTCTTTGCTGGCAGTCATTCCTACAGGATGCATTTTCCCTAAGCTTTAAATAGCGTGCTTTAGGGAATTGGTATTGCCCAAGATACAAAAAGATTAACAAGGATATAAAATTGACCAACTCCAGTCATTCCTTCAAAGGATGTGCATCGGATTTGTTTCCTTGGTAGATATCATAACTGCTTGTTTATCACGGCATTCCTCTGAGATAACACTCCTCAGCCTGGGCCCATACATAATGCAGTGCTGAAGCTACAAACCTTATTTCTTGGCAGTCTGTGAGTGGCCTTGCATAAGTCCATGTGTGAGACTTTGGAGAGCATTTCCCCTTTGATTTCTTGTGTAAAGTGTTCTGTGTTTGGGTTTTGCTTTTGTTTTTTCAAAGACATCTGAAATGTATCTGTGTCTTTCTGGCTTTCACTGAAAATGTTTATTCAGTTCAGTGTGAGACAATTGAATTCTCCACAAGAAGCACAATGAGTTTTCTAATTCAAACTGGGTACTGAGAGGTGGCCCGTCATGATTTTCCTTTTGTTGTAGTAAAAGATAAAAAAACAAAAGCCAGTGAATCTCTCCGAGAGCCGTTTCCACTTCTGTTTCAAGTTCTCCCACCAAGTCATTAAACTTTCTCTGAGTTTTGTCAACAGCTTGACAAACACCCAGAAAAAAGAATCAAAATAAGTTCATTTATTTAACGTTCTTCTCCTCCAACTGCTGATTAGGATAAATAGTTTGGATAAAACTCCTATCTGATCCAACAATCACAATAAGAAACCATTTAGTTTAGATTGAGTTAGAATTACTTTAAACAGCAAAGAAATTTTTGCACACATTGATTATTTTTAAATCTTCAGTTCTTCTTGTTAAGGCAAAGTCAGAGCTAAACGCTGCTGTGGAACACACTGTGGGACAGCTCCTCAGAAGAGAGGAAGCATAGGCCACGATTTCCAGAATAAGATATAGCATAGGAAGCCTCAGACACAGAGATTAATTTTAATTAACCAAAAGTAATATGAGTCTAGAAAGTTATTTCCAAGGACTGTCTTTTCAGACTTGGGCTGTAATTTGTTCTTCTTCTACTCATCTCCAATAATATGCTCACAGGGGGAAAGCAGTATTTCTAGTCATCCAAAAGCCACTTTAGATTTATATGCAGTCTGGTATACAATGATTCATTTTATATCTCTCTTATAATAAATATGCAATTCATTGCTGAATGTGTAAAAAATGACCTGTAATCCAGATATCAATGAATTTATTTGTGAGACAATGAGTAGAACAATTAGCAGATAAAAATTAACATAATCCAAAATCCTGCAATAACTCCAAATTTTCCTCTAACTTCACCTTTGAGTAATCGTGCTGTTGTCAGTTAAGTGCTCCAGATAAAATATAACAGTTAAAGGGTCCACAGGAGGCCACAGGGTCAGTGTCTTTGTGTCTTTTCTCTAAGAATTTCCTTTTCTTTCTCCTATTATTAAATCTAGGCTGCCATCAAATGACACTGAGAAACAGTATTTTACCTGAAATCATGATAGACAAATTGTCATTCATCAGATATTGCTCAGTAGTTTCCCCCAAAATGAATAAAATGTCAGGCATGGTGCCACATACCTATAATCCCAGCTACTTTGGAGGCTGAGAGGGGAGGGTTGCAAATTTGAGGCCAACCTGAGCAACTGTTAGTCTCAGAATAAAATTTTTTAGAAAAGTCTGGCGTACTGGCTCACACCTGTAATCCCAGTACTCAGGAGGCAGAGGCAGGAAGATTGCTGAGTTCGAGGCTTGCCTGGGCTACATAGTGAGGTCAGGGCCAGCCTGAACTACAAAGTGAGGACCCTGTCTAAAAAAAAAAAAAAAAAAAAAAAAATTTAAAGAACTAGTGATGTGGCTTATTTATGAATACTTACCTAGCATGTGTGAAGCTTTGGATTTAATCCCCAACTAAACATAAGAGAAGGGAAGGGAGGAGAACGGAAGATTTTTCTGATGAGATTTATGATGATATGGATGAATATTAACTCTTGATAGTATATGGTAAAATGTCAAGCTTTAGGAGAGCTACATGAATGCATGAGCCCTCAATGTTTGTTAAAGAACCAATGTGTGAAGTTACAAAATCACCTATGAATAAAAGCCATTTAAAGTATAAGACTAGGGCTGGAGATTTAGCTCAGTGGTTCTGGTGCCTGCCTCGCAAGCACAAGGTCCTGAGTTCAATCCCAGTAA
This sequence comes from Thryonomys swinderianus, assembly GCA_004025085.1. NCBI lineage: Eukaryota > Metazoa > Chordata > Mammalia > Rodentia > Thryonomyidae > Thryonomys > Thryonomys swinderianus. The sequence continues at coordinate 15,662 of PVIC010013167.1, forward strand.
CCACATACAATAATGCTGGGCTTGATGACTCATGCCCACCAGCAATCAGTACCACATACCACATTACTGGGCATGGTGACTCATGCCTGTAATCCCAGAACTCAGGAGGCAGAGACAGGAGGATTGCTGAGTTCGAGGATTGCCTGGGCTGCATAGTGAGCTCAGGGCCATCCTGAAATACAAAGTGAGACCCTGTCTCAAAAAATAAAATAAAATATAAAGTATAAGACAAATCATTGGATTTTTTTCTATAAGAAAGCTTCATTGAAGAAAACTAGAGTGACATCTTTTAGTATTGCCACACCACATTAATAAATGTATAATATCCATTATATTGTCATCTGTTTTAAAATTTAACATATTACAACCTTTTTCTCATCATTAATAATTTCTGAATTATAATCTCTATAATTATTTATTTGAGACAGTGTCTTGCTTTGTAGTTCAGGCTGGCCCTGACTCACTGTGTAACCCAGGCAAGCCTTGAACTCAGCAATCCTCCTGCCTCTGCCTCCCGAGTGCTGGGACGACAGGCGTGAGTCACCACACTGGGCAATCTCTACAATTTTTCAGGAATGTATCATATTGCATTTTATTTAATTCTAAGGTCATGTTATATTTGACTTAAGAAATTTGATTTAGATTGTTTCCAATTAATCATTATAAACAATGAGTTTGAGTGAACATCTGTTTATCTCTTCATTGAAGTCTTTGTATTCGTTCAGGATTATTTCCTTTGGAAAATTCCTAGCAAAGACATTCAAAGTCAAAGGCCATGTCAAGTTATTTTTCAACATTATTTTCTAGAAAAATTTTACACATTTATGTTTTACTACCAACTGTAAAAAAAAAATCCCTGATTCATCATGAGTGAATATGATTTCAGATTTGAAATGACTGCTCAGATATCTTTTGTGCCCTTAATTGGTGACTGAACTATTTGTCATTTAATTCTTTTACACCTATTCTTTCTTTTGGCTGTGATTACTTCTCCATTTTTGTATTTAAACTAGCTCCACTATTTTTTTTTTTTTTGAGACTGGGTCTCTCTTTGTAGTTCAGGCTGGCCCTGAGCTCACTATGTAGCCCAGGCAAGCCTCGAACTCAGCAATCCTCCTGCCTCTGCCTCCCGAGTGCTGGGATGACAGGCGTGAGCCACCACGCCCGGCACTGTGGTATGTGGTATTGATTGTTGGTGGGCGTGAGTGTCCACGCCCAGCATTATATGTGGCTACTGGGGATCGAACTCAGGACCTTACGCTTGCAAGGCAGGTGCTAGAACCACTGAGCTAACCCTCCAGCCCTATCTCCACTATTTTAATGATTTTTTAAAGAGCAAATGCTTGAATTTAGTATTTATTTCTTTAGATTATAAGAATTTCAGCCTAATCATTTTTAACTGATCTGAGTTAAAATCTTAATTCTGTCATCCTCTTCACTTTTTTTTTCCTTTGTATGCTTTTCTCATCTTGTACCTTGCTGCTTAGATCATGTTTTCTTTAAATTTTCCTTTACCAACTAAATTATTCTCATCTTTCTCTTATGGAAATTGTAGTTACATTGTAAGTACTAATATGCACTTTAATTACCATCAAATATTTACCTAATTATAGTGAAATATTTACATAGTCATTTTTACTCAATGAAAGCATTTAATCCATTTTTTGTTCATTATAATTGTCAATAATGAATAAGAATGTGCAATTATTTTTGTAAAATGGCTCTAGCCCAGTTCTGTTTTCATATCTTCTTCATAGTTCTCATCTTTTTTATATAACCCACCTTATTATTTTTATCATTACATATAAGTGAAAGAAGAATCTTGAATATACATATTATTGTATAATCTCTGGACTCAATTCTTTAGTCTTATTTTCATAATTACTGGGTTTGTGTTATACAGCAATTCCTTCATATCATTATTTTCCACGAGTTAAAATTTTATATCATTCTTCAAACTATTGTAAAGTGTTCAAGTATCCTTTCTAGTGAAAGCATTGGGTGGTGCCCTTCCTGAACACTTACATGTCTAATCTCAATCTCTTTGTCTCACACATCAGTGAGTTTGGCTGATTGTAAAATTTGCTCCTCACTCAAAACATGACGCATTGTTTTCTGACAATTGAAATGCCTGTGGAAAACAAAACAAAAAAATTTCAGCTTATCATCCAAGGTTGGCTATAATATGATTTTTAAATCATGCTTCCAGGTCCAGGTCACAAATCGTCCCAACACAGATTTTTGCTCATATGAGAAATTTTTTTTCCTCATATTTTCTTCAAACAAGCCTTTGTACCTACACGTCCCTCTCTCACTGTTTAATTGGTCTAGAATACTTCCTACACAATCATAATTTTCTCCATTATTAAGTCCTAGCTAAAGACTTGTTTTATTGAGCGATCCAAGATCATCACAGCCTACATAACATTTCTTCCCTATTTACTCAGTCTAGTTAATCATAAGCTAAGGAATATTTTATTATATATTAAGTGGGGAGTTTTCTCATCTTTTCTACTTAATATGTTAGCAAGTATCAGATGACACTAACAGTAACTTAACTCTTAAAACTCTGTAACACCTAAAAGATGCTCCCAAATAAATGTATGGTAAGTGGAAAAAATAAAACCAAATGCCAAGAAATTGTTTTCCATCTTGAGATACTTTATACATTCCTAGGAGAAAATCCAAAGCATTCATTGAAAAATGAAATAAGGAGAACTTAATAACTTCCATTAAAAATTTGTTTAAATGTGTTTAAAAATTAGACCACACAGAATGTGTAATTCACTCAATGGTTTATCTCTAGAAAGAAAGGATAATTGATTCTCTGTGAAGGCTGAATGTTACCAGGAGGTCTGAAGGAGGTGACTCTGTGTTCAGATCTCCTTTCCGATGTGTGACACTGATTTATGTTAGCTTTCCAGCAGGTTTCTAGTCACCCTTTATCTTTCAAATCTATATAATGGCAAGATTAGTCACCTACAGGAGACTATTAGGAGATTAAATGTTTATAATATCTATACCCAATGTCTAGTGAAGAAGATAATCGTTGTATTTACTGAATAGTTTTCTAAGTCCCCTAAAATGTATTCATCCTTATATTGTAATTTGATGAGGTGGATAATATTATTAGTTCAATTAAAGATGATGAAACCTAGACAGGTAGGCAACTTTCAAGGGTCATACATCTTGTAAAAAAAATTGTAGAAACAAACTTCATACTGGCTGCGTTGAGCCCTGCCCAGGTGCTTGACCATCAGGCTATGTGACTACGCAGCTGCACACGGATTCTTGGTCTCTACTCATGTTGGCTCTAGTGATGTTTTTCCTTCCATCATTTGTGGAGCTGGTGGAAGCCTGTTAGGATTTTAATGTGAGGGCCGGAGGGTTAGCTCAGTGGTTCCGGCGCCCGCCTCGCAAGCGTAAGGACCTGAGTTCGATCCCCGGTTACCACATATAATGCTGGGCGTGGTGGCTCATGCCTGTCATCCCAGCACTCGGGAGGCAGAGACAGGAGGATTGCTGAGTTCGCGGCGGCTTGCCTGGGCACCATAGTGAGCTCAGGGCCAGCCTGAACTACAAAGCGAGACCCTGTCTCCAAAAAGCAAAAAAAAAAAAAGGATTTTAACGTGAAACTAGGATTTCTAGGTCCCACTTAACCCTGCCATTTCCCTTCTAGATGTATATAAATGAAACAATTAAAAGCATCGTACCACAATGACATATATGCACCCATGTTTATAGCAGATCAGTTTATAATAGCCAAATCTTGGAAATAACCCAAATGCCCATCAACAGGAGATTGGATAAAGAAGATGTGGCTTTTTATAAACTGGAGTATTTCTCAGCCATAAAGAATGATAAATTTGCATCATTTATACTCAGATGGATGTACCTTGAGCACATATTCATAAGAGAAATAAATAGGACACATGTATAAATACCATATCTTTTCTCTAATATGAAAAATCGTGTGAAAACATGCAAAAGGAAAAGAGAAAGTGTGGGTAGGGGAAAGAATAAAAGGGACAGAAAAAAATGTGATAGTAAAAACAGAAGGAAACAAAGCTTGTGTAGGTGGTGAGGAGTTGTAGGGAGGACACAGGAAATGAGAAAAATGAAAATTGAGGTGTTTTATGTTTAGGTATAAATTCTCAAGGATGAATGTGATCATAACCCATGTATAAAATGTACCAACAAAGTCAATCCAAAAAAAGGAACTAAAAATGTACACTTTAGTTAAGAATAAAATGTATGAGTTGGTTCCTGTATGTCGATGTATTAACATCAGATGTGAATAATGTTATTAACAGTGGTGGTTATAGATTACCTAAATATTCACTGTATTAACTTTGCAGTACTCTACATATTTAAAGTTTCTAAAAATAATAGTGTTTGTGAAAACAAACCAAAATTGTGTCCTTTTAGTTTCCTCTGGTTTTCTGGTAAACATGTATTAACTAATCCCCCTTCATTTCTCAGTTTGCAATAAATATAAGTAAGTCTTAGCAATTTAAAAGGAGTTAGCTATTTGGGAGGATGTCTAGGAAGTGAAAAAAGTTTGATGAAGAAAGATTCTCATTCACAGTGATCCTACTTAAAGAGTTCTCACGGCCAGTAACCAAGCAAGAGTCTTTGCGAACCTATGCAATGGAAGTTTGTGTAGCCAAAGTCTTAATATGGATATGGCTTTAAAGATAAGTAATTGTGCTCGCTTCGGCAGCACATATACTAAAGATAAGTAATTATTGTTAAATCATCTAAGGAGCATTCTCTTGCCTGTTTCTCTCTCCCTTTTGACCCAATTATAAGGGTCGAGAGAGACTGAAAAGAAAAACAAGGAGAAGTATTAAACTATGTCCTGAAGAGAGGCAGACTACTCATACATATAAGTCAAGAGATTTTTTTTTTTTGGTTCAGTTTGACCTTGATTGTCTGTACTACGAAGTGTGTCAGAAACTCGATACTCTGCTGCCTGAGGCTCTCAATCAGCAGTCACTGAGCACCAAATCCCCTCATGGCTGATACTTGGCTCTATCGCCTTCTGTTGCAATTTTCATTCACAGAATGCAGAAGTCAATGTAGTGCTGAAGAGAGAAAGCATATGTGAAGAGATAGCACGCTCATTAGGAAATGAAGCTAGGTGTCAGATGAAGAGAATTATCGACTGAAATGAAGATCTATGAATCATCTTGAGAAAGTTCCCACTCCAAAGGACTCCTCCACTCAGAGGGGGAAATACCCTGCTGGCCGCTTCTTAACATAATCTTCCTTTTATTTCCTAATGTAGTACTGGGACGTGAAACCAATCACTAACTTCAAAAGGTTCCCTAGAGCTAAAAGTACACATCAATTCCTTCCAAACTGGACTGTGATTACAAATATACCAGGAGAGTCTTAATAAAAGGCATATTAGAAATGTAACGGTTCTGAGCAAGTCACGTTTTGACGGGCTCTAAGACTTTTGAACCACGCTTTGTAGAGTAAGGTTGCAAACTATAGTTTGTCACTGCAGCGAGACTTCCACAGTTACTTTCAAATCAATATGCACTGGTCATCCTATCATTCGAGAAATGTACTCCCAGTTTTGAAATTCTAAACATATAATAGGCCTTCACTTTTTGAAAATATCACTTAGTTCAATAATTCTCAGCCTCATGAACACCAGGGGAGGATCTAAAGTAGTTTACAGAGACTGATAGTAAATGGGCCAAGGAATTGGTATGTTGTAAAATCGCCACAGAATTCCATCATGTGACCGAAATCAAAAACCTTTGTCAAAATGAGTTTAGAATGATTATCTTTCCTTTTTTTAGGTATTCACTGATGAGGTTCCTCACTTCAACCAAAAGACTGGAAATTATGAGGTCAAATATTAAATCAGTAACCACTAGAATATAGGGTTCTGAGCGTAAATATATTTGGAAAATGTTGCATATTTCTTGCATATTCAATCTATATGCAGTATCAAAATTTCTTCTGAGCATTAGAAGAACCAGTGTCCGCCTTCTGGGGCTGTCAGCAGCTAGCGGGAAGCGGACTTAGGATCTACCTTGTGCAAGCATCGTTCCTCTGCACAGGAAGCTTAAAACTGATTCTATCAAAAGACAACCGGGCTGTAAAGACGAGTGTGGGCATAGCATGGGTGACGGAGTCTCCGGCCTAGTTAAGGATGTAGGACTCTGGTTCATAACTGGGAAGGGCGTTCTCATCATACTTTAATTGTTAGGGCTTTCAACAGCGTTACTACGGGTCTTGATCGTCCTGCCTGCTCACCGGGAGGAGAAGTATATTTAAAAGGTGCTCCCAGCAGTACTGAGGAGAGCGTGTCTTCCCCCGGAAATCTGTGCCAGGAAGGAAGTGCGGTGTCTCTGCGCGAGCCTGGGACCCTGAGTACAGTCCGGACCAGCTGCGGCCGCGATCCCGTCCACCCCACCCTGGGAAGCAGGCCAGAGCTGGCTTCAAAGTATATCGAAGTGAAAGTTCATTTCGCCTTTATCAACAAACACGAGTGTGGTCAAGTAATGCTGAATTACCCTTATGTAAACAACGTTTATCTGTTATTTCCTTTTGAAAATAACTATTGTGTTTTTTGAATAAGCCAATAAAACATTGTTTTCCTTAGTGATTCTTATTTTTTTTTTCCTCACACAGATTCCACCGTTAAAACCTACTTCTGAAGACTCCCAAGATTTGCAAAACAGTGCCTCGCCCCAGAAGGAGGGTGCAAACAGAAAGAGGGCTATTGTGAATATTCAAGAGAGTCATCATATGAGATTCCTTCCCAAGCAGCTTCCTCTGTTGAAATTCAGTTTCCACATCTGTAAAGGGGCATAAAACACACCCGCTGGAGAATACCCAGGCCTGAATAGGAGAGTGCTCCCGGTGTGACGCTGCTAGAGCGTGCCCCGCCCACGCCGAGCTCCCCGACGCTACGTGACGCGCAGCCCGCTGGAAGGAAGCCTGTGCCGCGCCCTGTGTGCTGGACCCGTTGCTGGGGAAGTGCAGAAGCCGAGAAAAAGCAGCGTGTCGCACACCCAGGCTTCACTCAGGGAGACGTGTGAGTCTTCGTCAAGCATCTGGCCCGGGTCGTTTTCAGCCGCTCTCAAATCCAGCGAGACTCGCTTTTTTTTTTTTTTTTTTTTTTTTTTTTTTGAGACAGGGTCTCGCTTTGTAGTTCAGGCTGGCCCTCAGCTCACTATGTAGCCCAGGCAAGCCTCGAACTCAGCAATCCTCCTGCCTCTGCCTCCCGAGTGCTGGGATGACAGGCGTGAGCCCCCACGCCCGGCAAGACTCGCTTTACTTTTAATCGGGGCAAGTAGGCCCTGACGTCACCACTTCCAGCTCCCTTTCGGCCTGCGTGTTTTAGAATTAGAGGATTCCGCATGGCTGGTCATGGAAGCTGAATGTGACGGCCTCGGAGGCTGGGTTGGAAGGGACAGGTTCAAACAGACCAAGCTGCACCGATGCTTCCTGCTAGAGCAACTTCATACTTACTGCTTTGGGTGAGATTTCTAAGGGATTCATAGCCAAAATGAGTGCAGTCAGTATCTTTAAAAACTGTAGGAAAAGCAATTTATGAAACTTAGCCTCTGAGTAATAAAAGGTGACTGCACCTTTCCCTGTCATTTTCCAGTCCCATTCATATTTCTTTGAAGTGATATTAGGTGGCAATTTGTATGTTGCATTTTATTTCTATATTGACTTCCCTCAGGCTTTCAGATCTTTGCTACCATTTAAAAAGTGTTATTGCCTCCTGTCCCATTAAATATTTAAGCACGAAAAATGTTTTACCGAGCAAATATATATATATATCTTTCCTGAATGGAACGTGCCACCCAAGCCAGCTTGCTGACCACTCGGCTCTTTAAAGTGTGCAGAACTTAAGTCAAGTACAAAATGACCACGTGGAGAAGTTTTCAGAGGGGGCACAGATCGCTAATGTGTTCCAAAGTGGTCTTTAAATTGTGAAGTCTTCGAAGTTATTCCCCGATCACTGCACAGCAGCTTTTGCATGTTTGCAGTTGAATAACTTCACATATAGAACAGAAGCACCAGATAAACAAATCAAATTACAGTGATACTTCATTAAGTGTAAGGACGTGGAACTTCTCTCAATAAATACAAATACAATGAACTGATCTATTAAGCTTGTATCTTGGTCAAAGGAATGTGGAACTAAAGTAGTATTTTTAAACGTGAGACTAATACTTAAAGAGAATTATTTAAAGCATTCAGTTATTCACCAAATTTGATTTAGAACATTTTCTGCATTTGGCCTGATTTTTCTAATGACAGGAGAAAAACATTGTTGTTTGGTCAATTTGGTCTCAGTGGATTTAGGGTGATAGTAGAAGAATTTATTCTCCATTTTTTTTTTTTTTTTGAGACAGGGTCTTGCGTTGTAGGTCAGGCTGGCCCTGAGCTCACTATGGTGCCCAGGCAAGCCGCCGCGAACTCAGCAATCCTCCTGTCTCTGCCTCCCGATTGCTGGGATGACAGGCATGAGCCACCACGCCTGGCATTGTGGTATGCGGTGTTGATTGTTGGTGGGCGTGAGTCTCCATGCCCAGCATTATATGTGGTTACCGGGGATCAAACTCAGGTCGTTGCGCTTGCGTGGCAGGCGCCGGAACCACTGAGCTAACCCTCCGGTCCTATTGTCCATTTTGAAAACAAAGAATAGTGAATATTTTTAATTTTTTTTATTTTTTTCTCTTTCTCGTTTTCTGCTGTTTTTGTTTTAAATCAGTTTATGGTTGTAGAGAACACTGTAAAAGAAAATGAGTGAATTTTACTCATTATTTAATGAGATTGAACTATTCCTCTCACAAGGTTATTGTAAAATTATTGTTTTTAGTGTTCCCCAGAAGGTAGCAGGTTGACAAAGTTTGAAGGACTGATGGGTCTCCCCCCTTCGCCAAAATTTCATTTAAAGCATAAATTAGTATCTTCTCTGAAACAAGTGTGGTAGATTCATCTGAAGGTCACTAAGAGGCACTGGACCATCATTTTTTTGGCAAAGCATAGTTGGAGGCAAGCTGGTATTCCATCGTTAGAAAAACAGGTAAAATATAAAAGATGCAGTATGTGATATTATAGATTAGATTCTTCATTTCAATGTGAATAGACTTTAAAGGTAGGACACTGAAAATACAGAATAGAACTTGACATCGTACACTGCTGTGTGTGTAAAATAAACATATGCGCATTGTAAAGGACATCACATATTTTTTGAAATACATATAAATAAAAAGTGCAATGAGTGAAGAGAAAGATGATTTCAGCACAACACACAAGGCCACTGAAAATGAGAGTTGACAATTAACCGTGATAGAACTCATGATATAAAGATAAATGTCCCAAATGACCTTGAAGTTAATTTAATTTAACCATCTGTCTGATATTTAAATTTACTTAGTAGCATTTCCTGCAGGTTCCTGTTAAGTGAACACAAGAATATTTGCACTGAAGAGCACTCCAGGTTTGAGGGAGAAACCAATTATTTTTTGTTTATTTTGAATGTACAAAAATATTCCTTTAATAGTGAAACCAGTTAAACCATCCATAAATGTAGTATCATATGTGTAAAATTTAATTCTTATAATATTTAAAGCAATGGTTACATAAAATTGAATAAAAGGCCAATGTATCATATCCAAGGTAGGAGCAGCAGAAAATCATTTTAAATCCAGAACTCTACCTTAAACCTATTGACTCTAGACTCTCTAGTACAGAAACATGAATTTTAAATAAGTTTTTCGGCTCTATGAAGTGATTCTTGTGCCCACAAAGGTTGAAAATAAAATACGCTGTTATAAAGAAGTGGCATTGCTGGGTGTGGTGGCCCACGCCTGTAATCCCAGCACACAGGAGGCAGAGGCTGAGTTCGAGGTTTGCCTGGGCTACATAGTGAACTCAGGGCCAGCCTGAACTACAAAGCAAGACCCTGTCTCAAAAAAAGAAGAAGGAGATGGAGAAGAAGAAGGAAGAAGAAGAAGAAGAAGAAGAAGGAGAAGAAGAAGAAGAAGAAGAAGAAGAAGAAGAAGAAGAAGAAGAAGAAGAAGAAGAAGAAGAAGAAGAAGAGGAAGAGGAAGAGGAAGAGGAAGAGGAAGAGGAAGAGGAAGAGGAAGAGGAAGAGGAGAAGAAGAAAAGGAGGAGGAGGAAGAGGAAGAAGAAGAAGGGGAGGAGGAGGAGAAAGAGAAGAAGAAGTGGCATTGACCTATAATTTGCTCTTCTCATATTCTAGGTCATTAAAAACATTCAAATTGTCCTGCTAAAAAGATATTTTCCTTATATATGATGTCCACACTTAATCTTTTTTTCTCAATCATTTGTATAAAACACTGGACTTACTGAAGTTTAAAATAGAAGAACAGAAACCTATTAGCATAATTTAAGTTTATGAATTTTTGTTTTTTGTGTTAAAGAAACAAAAACTCATCAGGAATAACTTTAAAACATTATGATTACTATTATATGCCCCCTTCACATTAACAGAGTCATTCCCTAAGTGATTGCCCCTGTAGTTATAGACTGAAAAAAAAAAAATCCCTCTCCTTTCTCCAGCTGTTGAAGAGAAAAAAGCAAACCAAAAAATACTCTTTCACCGGCAGAGCTGACAGAAAGCATTTAGGATAAAATGTTAAAGTCTGAGATTGAAGTTATATGTGTCACACGTATATGCATACCTGTTTTTTACTAAAAGATTCCATGAAAGCTTTAAACAGCAGGCACCCTGTTCTGAAAGGTTTCTCCACATCCAAAGCCAGATCCATGGAGCTACATTGTAGATGACCATGTTCCCCTTCTTATTCTCTTTTCACCTTTAAAACCCAGAAATTTACAGTTATGCACAGCCAGTAAAGCCTATGGAAAGTATGTATTTAAAACAATGCTCAACCGAAACAGACAGCGTATGAGAAGGCATACATTAGTCAAATCACTGGTTCGTAAGTCAAGTCAGTGATTCAGTTTTGAAAATACTAGAGTTCTGACAAGCATGCCAAGACTTGGGATTTATAACACTTTTTCTTTATTTTATCTCCTTAAAAGCTCAAGGAGAACCAGTCACACCGTCCACACGTACACTGGCTACACAATGACATAGACCTGAGTTCGTGCACATGCGCACATGTGCGCACACACACAGCCTGTCCCTTGAGGATCCAAATCTGGCTCTTTGGTACATTACAAACAATACAAACGGCCAAAGCTTTTAGGGCTGGAAAACAGCTAATATACTTGCCAGTGAGTTAAAGCTGGAGTATCCCCTTTGTCATAGTCAAATTTATGACATGGATCAAAAACTATAAAACGCAACGTTGCATCCTGCTATTAAGGAGAATTAATATTTTCAGTGGTATGTTAACCAACGTTTTTCCAGTGTCTCTTGTTAAAAGCAGATTGTTGGCTTTACATCATGGTGTGCCAAACATTTTCATTGAAACCCTAACAAGACTTTCATCTTAGAACCATTATTTCTTAATGGACTTGGATAGGGCAACCTAGAGGAATGGCTTTGCTTTGCAGCACTGCGGCATGCGGCAGTGGGCCGTCATTAGTGCACCGGGCCTTGCTGAATCATTACACATGTAGACATTTACGGCATTTCCACTGTGACTTGATTTTCTTCCCCTGAAGCAGGCTTCATGTTTCATCTGTTATGCTTAAACAATATAGGTTCTTTTTCCACTTTCATGTATCTTTATGATGATTTCTTCTGTATAGCTGTCCGGTAAAAAGCATTAATAAATGAGATCATTCGCACTCGGATGCTCTTACACAGAGCTTTTTTTTTTTTTTTGCTTTTTATTAAGATTATCTATGGAATTTTCTTCTATCAAGAAATCAATACAACATTTTCAAAGCTGTAAGCCCCACTAATTTAGCAATAAACTACACAATGTCAGTTGTTCGGATTCTTCGAATATATATTATCAAATATCGTTCTCTTCATGTGTACTGGAATCAATCACATCCTTCCAGGAAAGGAAGTTGAAATCCGGGAAACCAACAAAAGGAACCATCAAAACAAAGTGCTTTGTTTTTCGCGTTTCTTCCCTTCGCATGACTTTAATTCAGAGGACTGGAAAATGACTGTGATATAGCTAGTAAGCTGAGCCGAAGGGCTCTAATTTGTCCAATAGCCATTCTTTCCCTTAAGGGTGTATTTAGAGTCAATGACAGTTAAATACAGAGATGGAAACTTTGGCTTTTGGCCTGGGCTCTCACTTGCATGCACTGGCCAATATTTCTATTGAGTGTTTTATGATGTGGTTGGTCAAATTGTGAGGTATAACCCTAGGCCCCACCACCAACTCAGCAACCAGCAAGCTGAAAGTCACCTGGCCTTAGCCATCAAGGTTAGATACAGTCCAAGAATGCAAGGAAGAAGCCTGTTTATTGATGAAATAATACTTAATTCTAGAATCTAGATTTTATGAAGCTTAAAATGCCTCCCAAGAAGGTTTATGATTTGGAAGCCTATGTGAACTACACACAAAAATCCCTTATTTGAAATTTAAGTTAGAGCATTCCATTTTGTACTCTTAGGAAATAAAACTTACTCTACTTTCTCTAAATACATTTGTTAGTTTGTTTGTTTTAGTTCAGTTGCTCTTGACCACAAGTCACAGATTCCCAAAGCACAAATGGATTAACCAAGGAAAATCATGAATGTAGCGTGTGCAAGAAAATCAGAGGTCACCCAGGCTCAGGGGACTATGTGAGATGCTCACATTTTTAGGACCATGGGCCTGTTCCTCTGCTGTCCTCCGTCCCTCGTAAGCCCAAGAGCCCTGTAACCCTCCTTCCTTCCCCAACATGTTCAGAGGCGAGGGCGAAGAAAGGGAGACCTCTTCCATTTCCTTTTCTTTTCCCAAAGGAAAAAACATTTCTCAAAAACTCCTTCCTCCATTGATTTCATCTTCTGTTTTTACTGCCTCCTTATCGATGCTTATTTTTAGTCAGAAATGGAAGATCAAATGGAAACATACACTGAGAGAATGCAGTGTTGAAAGTTTCTATTGTATGTAAATAGATGTGCTATTAAAAGTATTTAGTAAGTGGTACAGTTTAGGAACTCATCCCGACACACTGACCAATCACAGTAATGTCCTGTATAAATGATCAGTGACAGTGTATCATTTAGATAGAACGTCTTCATTTAGTGAGAAAAAATGACGAAAATCCAAAGTGCCCAGTCTTCCACCACACTGTTAATTTCTAGCCATGAAAGAGTGTGTTTTACTCAAGTATGAATCACATTTAGTAAGCTCTTGAAACTCAAGAGATACTCAACATTTGTCAAACAAGCAAGGAAAATATGTAATCACAGAACATGTGGATATACCCTAGTATGAACTAAAGAAAATTCTGTTTTTAAACTTTTTCACGTTAGACTCTGGTTACTTTTTAATAGTTTTCCTCCTTTATGCTTTTGTCTTTGGTGGAATCTAGCTACCCAGTGTTTGTCAGAATACATCATTTTTTCTGTGATGAATTACCTATCCATTTTATTTTGGCATTACAGAGCTTGTATAATTCATAGATTTGAATCAAATAAGTAACAAATGTTTCCAAATAGCCATATCCTTTTTGGGGCATATTTTGCTTCCACTATAATAGCAATTATGAAATCAGAAATAATAGAGTAGTTTACATTTTAGTATAAATTATTTTTTCATAAACCAGAGACACATAAGCTAAATTGTCTCAAGTTTATGAAGTCCAAAATAAGTTAAATAGTATGAAAAAATTGGTAAATAAAATACTATGATGAGACTGCCTCAAAATTATAAATGAAAGACAATGATTATGCAGTTAACTCCTTGTTAGTAAGTTCCAAAAGAGACTGTTTTCTTTCTAAATTTACATTTTTTGAAAAAGCAACACAAGCAAAAGAAAAACTCTGAGAAAAACAGAACTTAAAAAATGTGATTTAACAAAATGGAGACGACCCTATTAACACAATGTGTGACGCGCTAAAATACTTTTTAATTATTTCAGAATTCAAACCTGCTTTCGCTTACTTGACCCTGTTGCATAACTCATAAGGACTATTCTAATTCAACCCAAATGGTACGGTACTTCACACGGGCTGGTTAAACTGGACATTAAAGAAATGGACATTAAAGACGCATTCGGTGGCCCTTAAAGAAACGCCGTCAACCTTCATAAGAGACAGCTCTTCTCATCGGGAGCGAAGAGGTTAATCCAAAATCGCCCAGAAACACAGGCTGGCAGAAAGGTTTCCAGGGACGTGCCCCCCCTCCCGTAGGGGTTTGCGGAGGAGGCTCGGAAGGGAAGGAGCGGCGGTTCCAGGCCCGCGCTCCCCAGAGCGCACTCAGGAAGGGCGGCTTCCTGCCCGCGCCAGCTGCGCCTCCTGCGAACCGCGGGAACCGGCCCGCTGCGGGCCGCGGCCTCGGAGCGCCTGCGCTCGGAGAGACAAGCCCCGGGGCTCCCTCTCGCTTCTCGCGCGAGGACCCCTCTGCCTTTTATCTATCCGCGGGCGAGCGGCGGGGCCGCGCTCCCGGCTGGTTTGCACAAATAAACGCCGGCCTCCCCGAGCCGGCCGCGCCGGAGGAGCCGGGCCTGGGCGCGCGGCCGGGCTGGGAAAGTCATCAGCGGCCGCGTCACAGCGCGCACGGGGCTGCGGCTCCTGCTCTCCGGGCTCCGAGGCGGCGGCGCGTCAAGCCCCCGGGACACAAGGGGTTTCTGGGCCCCTGCGCCGGGGCGCACACGGGTGGGACCGCCTCCCGGGCTTGGCGTGCAGGGCGCTCGCGGCCCGCGGAAAGCTGGGGAGTGACGATGGGAAGGACAATGGAAAACGGCAAATGCTTCTTTTGCTTACTACATCTGGAGAAAACGCGATTAAGGAAATGTTAACAATAGCTACAAGGGTCGATAACGTTTAAAATATATTAATATAATTATATATATATAGATATATATATATATATGCTTCCTTATAGAAGGGAGAAACAACCGGTTTAAAAAGAATTGTTTAAATCAGGTTTACACAAAGAATAGAATAACATTTAACAATGAGAAGGATCCTGTTTTAAGAAGATTCGAGTCACGTGTTGTCCTAGGGTCAGCGGAAAGACTAACGTCAAATCCCTAAAGCACGTAGGTAGAAAAACATTTTCTCAGAAAAGAAGAAAGACGTAGGATTCCCGTTTTTAAAATGTCACTGCTTGGACTTTTCGGTAAGCTTGACTACGATGTTTAACTTACTGGCAGCAGGCGACAGAAGCAAACGGATTCTACTGTAGAACACGAAAGTTAAACATGAGAAAGCTTTGGGGGACATTCCAATGCAGAGATAAATAGTAGATTAAACAACGCAGAAGTAGCTTTATTGAGGAAAAAATGCAAAAACAAATGCAATAGCTGTATTAGTACTTCAGGCTTTTGCACCAAAATAACTTAAATTCTAAACCATGCCAAAGGAAAATAAATCTTAATAAATATTGACTACTGTTTTACCAGAATGGTATACATTTCAGCACAGGTTTTTCTACTTCCGCTTATTCACATTGTTGTATCTTAAAGTAAACTTTAATAAATAATCCCACAGTTCTATTTTTTTATTTTGAGTTTTATCATATCATTATATGCTAATTTATAGACATTACACCAAAATTCAAAAACATAAAAACTGAATATAATACTTGCTTTTTTTCCCCTAGAATTGTTCTTTGTTCAGATGAAGAAATAGGTGCCAAATTACTATTTGGGAATAACCTTAAAGCTTTCATAAAATACTTCAATAAGCATATTGAAAATAATGAAATCAGGTTTATAGAAAGCTTTTACGCTTTAGGAAGTGAGTGGCTTCCTTGCAGCCCTGCGTGGCAAAAACCTATGGGACCGAAGGGATCTTGCTGGACTGCAGGGAGCCACTTGTGAGGTGGTTTTAACTCCTTTGCGGTAGCAGGGTCATCTTAGTATCACGTCCGGACTCAAATTTGAGTTTTTCATCTCAGAAACTTGAGGTTTGGGGTTTCTGTTGTTTGTTTGTTTGTTCAACTGACTTAAGTTTTGTTTTGTTCATGCTATAAAAGCAGAGGCAATATCATAATCAAGATCATAAACCTGCCATACAATACCAGAGATTTTTAAAAAGCAAGCTACCCTCACCCTCTGCATATGCCTTACCTTGGCCAAGCTACACAGGAAACAAAGCCGTACTCTAATCAGCCCACCCATCTGCCATGAGAATTTGCCATCAGGGATAAGAATGGTCTACCTCCTGTGACCAGCACATTTTCCCAAGAGGGTAGATATTTCTTCTTTAACCAGTGAATATGTGAGTAATGCCTTCTAGACAGGAGCGTATGAGGCCATAGCCCATTTTTGTCTCTTTAAAATGTAGCATTCCAAAATATACAATTTGCAAGTTATAACAAAAGAAATTAACTACATTTTACTGACTTTCTTCAGTGACTAAAGAAACCATCATTGCGATAATCTCTAAATTAATAGAAGTCTCCGTGTTTTGGGCTACTCAAGATATCCTGAACTCTGAGTGGTCTGTGTGACCATAAAAGACACAGAAAATTGTTAATGATGACACCTCCATCCAGCTAACTATGGTACATGGCGTGGACTGCGTGGGTGATCTACAACACTCATGCTGTAGATAACTTCACTGTGTGTGTGTGTGTGTGTGTGTGTGTGTGTGTAGAAACACGACTGACAATTTTTGTAGTAGCTTCTCCAGTCAAGCCAGACAAGGTATTAGAACTAACTCTCCCTGACTTCTCAGAGTCACTGCATGGCTTTTTTGCTAGTTTGGCTTGTACTTGACTGAAGAGCAGTACTGAAGGGCAGGAACAGCTCCAAAACTAGAGAGAGGAGGTAGAGGGAGGGAACTGTGGAGGGTGGTTTATACATTCGCAGAAACTAACTTGGTAAAGCAGACATGAGACGGCAGTACTTGCTGAGTGAAAGAATGGATACGTGCGTGAATACATGGTATCAGTGCAAGAAACTGCTCAACGGCTCCTTTGGAAAGCTGTGGACAGTAGCACACAGTCCAACTAGTACCTCATTAAGCTGTTCCTTTCAGACTTAGATGTCATGTATAATGTTTAAACTTATATTCATAGTTTTATATTTTCTTTTTTATTTACCTTTATTTCTTAAAATTGTGTAATGCAAGAAAAACATACTTCATATTTATACAACTTAGAGATATAATCAGAGAAATAAATGTGTCCATGTGTAAAATCCTGTTTGGACTCTACATCTTACTGCCTCCTACTTTATTATTAACTAAATAATGAGCAATAAACCATATTACTTTAATATAACCAAGCTGTGATTATCTAATTTAAATATAGTTATGAGGGATGAGGTTTAGAACTAGGACCCTGGTTAATCATTTGGGTGAATCTAATACCTTTCAAGTTAAAATAACCTCATTTTTCCCAGAGAACCCTGAAGAACTAATTCTTAAATGGTACAAGAAAATATTGCAGGAAAAACTTAAGAAAACCAAGAGCTATAAGAAATCAGTTTAGAAAATACCATCAGAGTCTGAATTATGCATTGACAATAATATTTAAATCAATAATCAAAGCATAGTTCTACATAGTTATAATAGTTGTGTTTGCTTCAGCAGCACATACACATAGTTTTAGTGGTTAATTAGCTTGATTTCTTTCCTGACCCTACTTAGGTTCTATGAATTGATTTTTCCTTATTCTAGCCTTAAAGCAAAGACATATCTCTGGTCTATATGAGAGCTTAAATTTAGTCAGTAACCAATTAACTTATATATTTTTAAAAATTAATTTTGTAAGCCAGGAATGGTGCTGTAACCCCAGAACCTGGAAATATGAACAAGAAGATTATAAATTCAAGGCCAGACTGGACTACCTAGTGAAGCTATGTCTCAAAAAATTTATTGAGCAAATATTATTGATCATATTTTAAATATTGCCCTGAATAATAGAACACAATAAATATGAGATACAGGGATATATTGACTTGTATATTTCATAAATTAACACCTCTTAAATCTAAATAATTATGTTATATTACAAACACAAATTTATTTTTAGTTATGTATTATCCAAAGCACTCATCGGCAAATATTTTCATTTTTATTCAAGTTTGTAGATGGTACTAGCCAAGTTTATACATTTCTGAAATATGGCATCTTTCATGTTTTTCGTCTTTAACTTGATTAATGAGGTCAGGAATGTTATACTTGACACTGTTATTTCTCATGCTCCTGACTTTATGGATAATTTTAAGAACTCAAATGTTTGCATACCCACTTCAAATGTCCATCAGAAGCTACAGATACATAGAAAAAGGCTCTTAAGATTGATATGCTTTTAGCCAAGGACCACACTGTTGCATCCTATTTGTGAGTTACTCAAAAGAAGGGCATGTGGTACACTGCCATGTTCTTTCCGGAGGGCCCAGGTTTCCTCACCAGCAACCTTCTGCAAGAGCTTGAAGACATTTGACTTCCAGGGAAATAAGTGCAAAAAAAGCTAGTGAAATGATAATTTGGGGCAATCCCCAAACCCTGAAACATACCAGCTAACCATGATGGTATCTAGGAGAGCTATTTTCTTTGTAGATAGAAACCTAGAAAATGATATTTTTTCTAACTCAGAAAATGGTATTTTTGATCCTTAGGAAACTAACGCAGAGAGAGCTGAGGGCCTATGCAGCAAAGCCCCAGCTTCCAGATCATGCTCATTTAGTAAAGAGCAACAGCAAGGAACGCAGGGAGCAGAGAGACGGCTGTGCCTGGAGAGTCGCAGATGCCGCCTCTCAGCTGTGTTTGGCTGTGTGTGAAGTCAGCCATATAAATCTTTGAGAAGGTAGCGATCCTCGGTCTTCATGTTGTAAGTTTCGGTTTAACACACATCTTTGCAGTAAAAACAGATCATATATCTGTGAGGAACACGCAAAGGAAAGGGAGATTTGGGGCAGGACAGAAATTTCTCTTCCCAGCACAGATCAGTTGTTTCTTCCAGAGGCAGCTTCCTCTTGGTGAGGGCCAGCGTCAAGAAGTATGGCCAGTGCGGGTGGAGAGAGGCGTGGGGCACGGTGCCCCCCTAGAGCACATCTTCTGCGGCTTTACTTAAATCCCAAGTAGAGGGGTTGAAATTTTAAAATTGTAGGCCCTGAGAATTTAGCTCAGTGGCGCCATCACCTGTCTCGTAAGCACACAGTCATGAGTTTGATCCCTGGTTCCACAACGAAATTTTAAAACTGTAAGATTATAGGTTTCCCCCAAATACACCACCGCTCGTATTTTATCTTTGCTTCGATTTATGCTTGGTGAAATTTGTAACATTTCCATAACTGCAAAATAAGCTGGGCCACGCACACGTGTTACAACCTAGAGAGCTGACTGCACGTACTTAAAGGGCATCCCGTGCGTGCGCTGTCTTATTTGAATGCAGTTTCTTGCCCCGAGTAGAAGGTCAGGGTGGTGGCAGAAGCCCTAGCTGATTTTGGTGGCAAGTCTATAATTACAGTTACAGAGTCACCTAGGTGAGGAACATAGACTAAGATGAGGTGATTTTCATATTTGCTCCGTGGGAGCCAGGAGGACTTCGAGAAAGAGTTGAATAACTTGTCTCTGTGGGTTTGAGAGCCAACTCTCCGTGCCCCCTCCTCACTGTTTTCTGACGCGCTCTGTGGCCACCGCGCCCGCTCCATCCCCTCTGCCATGCTGCGTCAGCCTCGGTTTCCAGGTGAGGCCCCTTGGGCCGGTGGGTCCAGAAGGAAAGCAAACCCGGAAGGGCTCTAAATCCGAGACCCCGCCCCCGGCGCCCCAGGCAGGCTCTCAGTAGACACACCCGTCCACGGGGCCTCGGGCTGGCTTCTCTGAATGGCCTTGCTTTCCTCAAAGACCTTTCAGCGAGAGTTCTGCTAAAGAATGAATGGGGCCACAGTAATTTAATGCTCCTGGGCTGCCGTCTACTCATTGTCTCTCTTTTAAATAAGAACACATTGCACATCCATTTCTCAGCAGCATCAATGAATCTCACTATCTAAATTAGGCTTCATTCAGGAAATAAATAGCAGGCTCTAATACAGGCTGGGGAGGCACAGATACATGTGTATACATAATAGCATTAATGTACATGGGGCCCTCGCTCTGCCCAGTCACAGCAATTACTACAAAAGCTTCAGTAACTTCGTTCTGGCAACCGAATGGCAGATCTGCAAACCAAATGTTATCCCTGAGTGTGTTTTTCTGTTAGATCATTAAGTTTCTTTTTTCTGTGCCTAACAGATGTGTAGAAATTAAATAGGCCTGCAGTCATTAATAGTTTATGAATATGAAAAACCATGCCCTTCCTTTGAATAAATCTAACCGTTATCTAGTTAATTGATCTAAATAAAATATTTTCTTGTGTAAGAAATTTTTTTCTGCTGCTTGGATTTCTTTTCTCCTTCTCTTGCTCCAAAAGCCTAAACAAAAGAGCACACCAGGCAGTGAAAGGGAGAAAACCTTTATTTTTGCTTTCCTCTCCACTTGCCTATTAAAATCAACTCATTTCCTTCTGGAGGAGGAGTGAGTGGCAGTCAAGGCCACTGCCCCCCATGCTAAACAACACCAGAGCACGTCCTATGTCATCACACAAGAATCACTGTAAGGAATAACAGGAAACGACTTTGGAGATTATCTGGTTTAATTCCCTCTCCTTATAGATGAGGAAACCAGGGTCTAAGAGGGAAGTCCCCTGCATGAGGTCATATGGAGAATTAGCGGGAGACCAAGTCTGTTTATATTAAAAGGAATCTACTTCCACTGTTGTCCTGGACATGGAAAGAAAAATTATCCTACTGTCTCCAACTGTACAATAAGTGAGTAAACACTGATTTACTAAGTGTATTCAGTGGCCACTGAGTAGTAATGGAACTTTCCCATGGACAGAAAGGCAAGAAGATGAGGATCCATCTGAGCACAGCTCTATGTTCCACTGGGATGCTGGGCTGGGCACCCAGGGGAAGGGGCTGCTTAGTGTTCCCATGGCAACAGCCAGAGCCAAGTGGCCCTTAGCAAGCCAAGGCCAGTGGAGGGCATATGGGCAGAGCACCATGATGACGCCTGTTGTTGCAGGGAGTAAGGAAAATCAACGAGTCCTAAAATAATCATTTCAAAATCAGTCACAGGTCCCCCTTTCTGTTAGTAATGCAGTCAAGAATGATAGCGCAGGGCCGGAGATTTAGCTCAGTGGTTCCGGAGCCTGCCTTGCAAACTCAAGGTCCTGAGTTTGATCCCGGTGACCACATAGAATGCTGGGCGTGGTGACTCACACCCACCAGCCATCAATACCACATACCACAGTGTTGGGCGTGGTGGCTCACGCCTGTAATCCCCGCACTCGGGAGGCAGAGACAGGAGGATTACTGAGTTCCAGGCTTGCCTGGGCTACATAGTGAGCTCAGGGCCAGCCTAAACTACAAAGCGAGACCCTGTCTCAAAAATAAACAAACAAACAAAAAATAACTGGAAGAATGATAGCATGTAAGTAGCAAGAAGGGAGCCTGTGCTAGGATATTGCTTCACAGACATCACAAAATCTTGAAGATTTCTTCAGTTTCCCACTCTCTAAAAATATTACTTAAAAACTACTCTTAAAAATTGAGGAATTGAGAGCAAAATGTAGAAGGTTTTTCCTCGAAGTAGACAGTCTCAGGAAGTAAAAACAAACAGGCAACAAAAACCAAAACTAAAAGCAACACCCCCATACCCACCATCACCACTGCCACCACCTCCATGAACACCACCAGCAACAGCAGCATCTGCTCCTACTGGTACTACTTTTCATATCAGGCCACACACACACACACACAGACACACACACACGGCCAATTTCCCTTTCAACTAGAGTTCCATTTTAGTAAATAGAACCTTATCTTTTGGTAGGAAATATATTTCAGTGTCAAGATATTTTTTAGAGAAATAGAATCGTATGCAGTATGAGTAGATGTCAAGAATCAGGAACAAATGCTTAAAAGGCTGAGTGTACAGGTCCAAAGAGAATGCTGAACACAGCTAGCACTTGAGATGCGAAAATCTCAAAGAAGCAAAATCCAAAGCCAATTATAGAATTAAAACTTATAGAAAGTTGAGCACAATGACACGCACCTGTAGACCCACCATTCAGGAAGCTGAGGCAGGAGACTTGTTTGAGTGCAGGAGTTTGAGGCCAGCCCGGGCAACATAATGAGGTCTTATCTCTTGAATGTAAGACAATATAAAAACTGTATAGTTGATATTAAACAGAAAAGAGCATCACTCGTGATTAAATTAGTTCACTACTAAAGAAATAGTGGTTCTACACAGTAGGTTGTGTTCATTAAAAGCCTTAACTCTGGGGAGAAGACAGATCTAGCTTGAAACTCTTGCTCTGTCTCAGTTTCCTTATGATTCAGTGTCAAATGTGGAGATGGAGTACTCCAGACTCACGTTTGTTTTAAAAGTCAAACATCTTTGGAATGGGAACATTCTCATCCGCTGTTCTCAGCCACACCGCACAAGTGATACACATGCCACATTTGGCTCCGAGCCCAGCGTGGCACCTTGGACACATTGCTCACCCAGTCCTGGTTTCCTCTCGCCGAGACCTTCTACAGCCAGTGGTTACCACGTGTGGACATTTAGCAATAAACAGATTGAAAAATGAAGTTAAAAAGATGACTGATCACCAGAAAGGATTTACTTACATGCTTATGTTACTTACAGATAGGCTTTGGGCCTCATGGGGAGGGACTGAGTCTGTTTCTTAGCAGATACTTCCCCGGATGGG
>PVIC010013168.1:6028-38596 GCA_004025085.1 Thryonomys swinderianus
CAGGCTGGCCCTGAGCTCACTATGGTGCCCAGGCAAGCCGCCGCGAACTCAGCAATCCTCCTGTCTCTGCCTCCCAAGTGCTGGGATTACAGGCGTGAGCCACCATGCCCAGCATTATATGTGGTAACCGGGGATCGAACTCAGGTCCTTACGCTTGCGAGGCAGGCGCCGGAACCACTGAGCTAACCCTCCGGCCCCAATAGCTAGATTTTTGTAAAACGGGGACAAATGTGTTTAGATAGGCCTACACATAAAGAGAGGGTTCCGGTTTAATAGAGTAATGTTGATAGGATGGACTTTTAAAGTGATAAAGCCCTGTTCCCTTTTCCCAGCATGACTGTAAATGGTCAGCTCATGGGACTGGCCTGCCTGGAGGACACTCTCACAGCTGCCATCCAAGCCTCCTGCAGTGGCAGGAACAGAAAGGAAATGCTGGTGCCCTGAAGGGCGCTCTGGGGTGGGACTTCCTGGTGTCACACCAGCAGTTTGGGGTTGAGATGGCTGATACTCCCAGAAGGGACAACTCTTGAGGCACCTGAAGTTGGCCTTTGACCCCATACCCTATGCAGTGTGGACAGAGGAAGTGTTGGGGTCAGAGGGACTGGGATAGCTGAGGAATATGTTTGGGGTGAAGCTTGATTGTTGTGGTTACAGAGAGAGAAGGGCGTATCCTTAACACTTTGAGGACTTGGTCTCTCCCTTTTCAGGATCAACCTTCCGATCCAGACCTTCTCTGCGCTCAACTTCCGAGGTGAGAGTGTGCTTTGAGGTGGAAGAAGGTTTACAGTGGCCAGAGTCCACCCGAAGACTGTCCCCGATCAGGCAGGAGGGAGCTGGAACCATGGGTGTAGTGCCAGGGGAAAGGGGGCTGCATGAGGCGGGCGAGGGGCTGTCTGAGAAAGAGCTTCTTATTGCATGGTGTCGGGATATTATATCTACCGTATGCCCTGCACCCTTACAAGTGTGGGATGTGTGTTCTGAACCCAGAACTCTACAAGCACCAGGAATGTCTCTGGGGGCCCGTCAGCAGGACAATTCACACACGGACTAGAAGGCACCCGCTGCCCATGGTCTGCCTGGCCTGTTACCAAATGTTCTCTAGCTATTTATTGAGCACCTCTACTTTATGGGGCCAAGATGTTGAATGCACCTTAGGAAAAATGAAGCCAAGTTTTCGCAAAGCCAAACAATAAAAAGTACAAGCTCTTGGGGCATTTTGCCATCCTGACATTAGTAATATGCAGATCAAGTGGCTTTCCAACCCCAGAGAGCAGAAAAATATGCTTTAATGATACATTAGGAAAGCAAGTTGGAGTCCTTGGCAGCTTCTCCTTTCCTCGATCAAACCTTTTATAACTTCGATGTTCATTTCCTTCGGAAAAAAATACACACTGCGCTCCAGCGAGTCACAATGTTCATCACAGCGCAGTTGCTTGCTAAGGAGATTCATGGATGCCAAACTAATGATACCATGGAC
The DNA here is from genome assembly GCA_004025085.1 of Thryonomys swinderianus. NCBI lineage: Eukaryota > Metazoa > Chordata > Mammalia > Rodentia > Thryonomyidae > Thryonomys > Thryonomys swinderianus. The sequence continues at coordinate 7,506 of PVIC010013168.1, forward strand.
CTAAATGTGACCCTCACTATAAAACTCAAAACCTGTCTTATCAGTTAGTTGTTTATACAGACACCAAGTGTGAGACTTGCATTTAAAATCACTGACTGTTTTCTCAAATCAATAGCTCTGTGACCACAATAGGGCAAGTATCATTGTTACCATCCCTAGTTAGTAAATCGAGGTGCAGCGGGGCAAGTGAAACAGCCTTGTGGCCAGTGCCCGCCCTTCCATCTCACCTTCACTGAGACACCAAGCTGCTTATTCTTAGTCTTAAAGAGAACTGAGGCCTTGAAGGTCTCCAGAAGACTCTCAAGCTTGGGCTTTGGGGGTTCTGTCTTGGAGAAGGCGAGTTCTGGGCTACAAAATCATCCAGGGGCCTCCTGGAGCTCAAGGGTGGAGAGGAAGGTAGGAGGGGAAGGCAGCCCGGGGGCCGGGCTTCCCAGTCCTGTACCAGTTTGCACACTGCAGTCTGTGGGTTCCTGAGCCCATGTCAACCATGGGACTGGCCCTGGGGTCTGCAGGGCCCCCTGCTGGATGCGGGGCTCAGGGACAAGAGCTGTTTACTATTCTGTAAAGTTTTAAAAGCCTGTCACGAGAGGGGTGTGCTCTGAGCCCTCTACAGCCCTGCCTGGACTTGATTAGGCTGAACACATGGCCAATCTGTTACAGAAACCAGCCCGGAGCAAAGGGGCTCCGAGGTCCACACCAAGAAGACGGTGATGATCAAGACCATTGAGACCCGGGATGGGGAGGTGAGTGGCCTCTCTAGCCCCTCACCATTGGTGGACCTGGCACAGTGTTGGGCGGACTGTTAGCCATGTATCTTCTACCAGCTGGGCTGGTTCAGGGCCCTGGCTGGGGCTAAGCGGGTCCTGCTGTCTTGGGGTGGGTGCACGGGACTCCCCTGGGCCAGCAGTGGTCTGGACGAGGCTTCTCTTCCCTCCAGGTCGTCAGTGAGGCCACACAGCAGCAGCATGAAGTGCTGTAAACTAGACAGCCTCGGGCTCCGTCCCGGCCCCACCCTCACACCTCCTGAAGCCAGCCAGCCTCCTTCCACCCCGGGATGCCACACTCAGTCACCTTGCTTTCTTCCCTCACAGCCTCTAAGTCTTTCTCACCGGCCACCCGCCACGGTCCCCTTCTGGCCCGGTCCCAGGCAGCACTCTGGCCGCCTCTGCAGACCCCACCATGAGTCCCGGCTGTTGGAAGGGGGTGAGCCCGGCTCTTGTGCTGGGCAGTGCCCCGCTCGAGTTGTGACCCTGCCCCTCCCGGCTCTGTGGCCTCAGGCTCTAGCCTCTGGCTTTGGAAAACGCCTTAAAGCAGCATGTTGGGACCTGCAGGGTCAGGACGCAGCCCCGTGGAGCTCCCCATCCCCACGTCTGGTCAGGGAAGGAAAGAGCGGGCTCCTCGGCAAGTTGGCAAGGGCCAGGGACCAGCCCCTGTGGACACTGCGGGGCTTGACACGATGGTCCCTTCCTTTCCTTTTCCCGGCTCAAGGTGGGCTTTGAAAGCAAGGGCTGCAAGAGGGAACCCCCGAAGGTGCTGGATGTGGGAGCAGGAGATACAGAAGGAGAGAGGGTGGGTGAGATGCTGGAGAGGAAAAGAGAGGAGAGTGAGGCAGAGTGTGTGTGGGCTCAGGCTGGCAGAAGGATGCCACCTCCCATGACTGCCCCTCCCACCCCAGGGGCTCTGGACAGAAACAATAAAGAGATGAGCACAAGTCTACAGGCCCCCTGCTGTCTTACCTGGCGGGTGAGGGGGTGGGGCTGTGTCACGTCACCCATCACCCTGAGATGGATGGTGCCTCTCTTCTATCCAGACTGTAACTCTGGGCCTCCCAGCTCTGTTGTATGTGGGTACCAAAGTGGCACGGTGGGGGGCTGGACAAGGGCTTTTCCCTTGCCTGTTGGGTTGTTGAATTACTCTAAACCTCACATACCACCTTCAGAGGTAGGGCACAGGCACCACCTCCTGTTCTCTTAAAGAAAGCTGCCACTCCTCAGCTGTCTGACAAAGGTCACCTCAGCCCTTTCCCCAAGGAAGTTTCCAGCCTGTTTTCATTAACTCGTTCTAAGGCCTTTCTGTGCACAGGGGCCAGTTCAGGAAAAATAATAGTTTTCAGAAGAATGGAAAACATCTAACTTGTTCTGGGGTGCGATGCTGGGTACTCTGAAAATATCAGTTCATCCTACGGTCATCTTCAGTGGCTTCAGTGATCTCCAGCGACATCCACGATCTGACACTGTCAGAGTCAGACCTCAGAAGTCCTCTGGGCAATGATCCCACAGTCCACTGCGCTGCCGTCTCAATGACGATACCAAAGGGAAGTAAGTGGTGGGAGATTTGGGAAAAATGGAAGGAGTGTAGGACATACGAAAAAGAAAAAAGGAAATCATGAAACATTCCAATCTATTAACGTAATTAATTGTGATTTTTTTTTGTTTTGTTTTTTTTGAGACAGGGTCTCGCTTTGTAGTTTGGGCTGGCCCTGAGCTCACTATGCAGCCCAGGCAAGCCTCCAACTCAGCAATCCTCCTGCCTCTGCCTCCCGAGTGCTGGGATTACAGGTGTGAGCCACCACACCCAGCACTGTGGTATGTGGTATTGATTGCTAGTGGGCGTGAGTCACCACGCCCAGCATTGTATGTGGTTACCAGGGATCAAACTCAGGACCTTGCATTTGCGAGGTAGGCACTGGAAACACTGAGCTGAATCTCCGGCCCATTAATTGTAATTTTTAAAAATTTTATTAATGAATAAGAGGTATACCAATACCGCTGGAATAAAAGTGTTTAGAACAAGACTCACATACACATGGGACTCTAGCATATATTAAAGCAGGCATTTCAGAGCTATGGGAAAGTCTTAATTAATCAACAGAGGGTTTGGGAGCAATTGGGCAGCCCACATTGTCAGAAGAGATGTAGAGACTCCTTTTCACTCTTTCCAAAAGCCACATGTATTCCAGAGGGATCACAGATTTAGGAGGTTGTTGAATCTCAGTAGGCCTCAGGTTCCACATAGTTTCTCCCATATGTAAAGAGCTATCATTCAAAAGTGATGAGAAGAGGGTGGACATAGAAACATGATACACTGAGTCAAATAGACCTAGTAAGGTTTTAGTTTTAAGGTCCCCACTATACTATTCCAAAGTGGTTTTTTTTTTTGTTTTTGTTTTTTTTTTTGCTTTTTGAGACAGGGTCTTGCTTTGTAGTTCAGGCTGGCCCTGAGCTCACTATGGTGCCCAGGCAAGCCGCCGCGAACTCAGCAATCCTCCTGTCTCTGCCTCCCAAGTGCTGGGATAAGCCACCACGTCCAGCATTGTGGTATGCGGCATTGATTGTTGGTGGGCGTGTCTCCATGCCCAGCATTCTATGTGGTCACGGTGGTCACCGGGGATCGAACTCAGGACCTTGCGCTTGCACGGCAGGCACCGGAACCACTGAGCTAACCCTCCGGCCCTCCAAACTGGTTTTTCCAGAAACTTCCAAAATCCTTTTTGGTGACTCTACATTCCTGTCCTTTGATGCAGCCCTTGCCCACAAGTTGCTTCCCCTCTCTAAGTAGGGTCTTTTTGTCCCAGGGGAGCGATATACACCTCAGGTCCCCACTTCTACACTAGTGGTCCTTTCCTGTCCCCCCACCTTGTTTGAATGGAATGGATTGACCCCTGTAGGCCAAGAACTTCCCCTTTGACCCACAGAGAAACTCTAAAACCCTCACAAAACATAGAAGCAGCATTCCCTGTGTTCTCAGTTTGTCTTTGGGCTTGTTGGGGGTCCTGGCATCTGAGTTGCCCTGTCTGTGAGAGAAACACCAGTACTATGGGCCTTGGTGGATAAAGGGGAGGAGTGTATCTGTAAGAAGTTTCTGGCATCTTGCTCCTTCTGTCCCCCAGATGAGTTATATGTGCACTCACCTGCTCTACAAAGCATAAAAGCATACCTAAGTCAGGAAGATCTTAGGTACAGCCTGGCCACGAGGGTGGAGGGAAGGTAGGGATCTTATACTTTCAGAGTCAGACCTCAGAAGTCCTCCGGACAATGAGCCTCCTGGTACAGAAGCTCCCTTCTCAGCCTCACCCCAGCTTCAGCAATGGCCAGTGCTCAAGTCCTGCCCACGTGTCCCCAGAGTTGGCCTTCCACCGAGACGGTGCCGAGGGCAAGCCCTCCCTCCTCAGTCCACCTGTCTTCTGTAATTGTGCCCACCTCTCCTTACAAAGGAAGCCAGAGCTTCCTTCTTTCCCCCAGGGATAGCATTCTCTGAGTAGAGTCCTCCTCGCCCTGTACCCTGGGGGCCCAACTGAGAGAGACCAGTACAGCCCACGGACCCAGAGATTCCAGGCAGTGGACAAAAAAGAAAACAGGTTTGAGCTTCACATGATCATGTACATACAGGGAGACCTTCAACATATTCCTCCACATACACCCCCTTTCCTTCATGCCCCCCCCATGTGTTTGCAGTCCTCTGCTTCAATGCTCTAGACATCAAAAAAGGAAAGGACTCCTAGGGGGCTCACTGGCTTCCCATAGGATGCAAAGGCCAGGCCTACTCAGCTGGAGCCCTTCAGAGGGGGAGCAGGAAGGACTTGGGGCTGGACCCTGTGCCAGGAGCTAAGGGCCCAATGGGCAGCTTCCTAGCCCATCTGTCCACTCTGGCCGCCATCCCAGCCTTGCCCCTCCACACCCCATTCACCTCTTCTTCTTTCTCACCACAGGCCTCACCAGGGTACAAAACCAAATGCATCTATGACCTTTGATGCAACACCTAAAATGTCAGCTGCCCAAGGGTGACTTATTCGTTTTATTCACTCCTATATCCCTGGTGCTGGGAAGAATGCTTGGTACATAGTAGGTACTTATTAAATATTTAAATACTTCTTGAATGAATACCCACTGGGCACTTTTATTTACTTTTCTCTAAATTAAACATTTACCCAGAAGGGCTGATAGCTGACCCTGACACTTCGTTCACTGATTCAATGAATATTTACTGAGATTTCCCCATGTGTTAGGCATGTAGTGCAGCATTATAACTTAGAGGAAATGCTCCATGGCCCAGAGAGGTGGGCGACCTTGCAAGGTCACACAGCATTCTGTGGCAGAGGACGAGGCTTCAGGCTCCTTGGCCTCTGGAGGCCAGATCTCTTTCCATGACACCATAGACTTGTGACCGAGAGGAGGGGCAGACTGGCAGCACACACACCCAGCCTGGCGCCAGGCTTAGGGCCCTGGGGCCCACGCCGAGGGACAGACAAGTGCTTGGTAGCCAGCTGCCCTGGGCACTGGCCTGGCCAGAGCATGATCACTTCCAGTTGTCACAACTCACTCAGGCTCTTCCAGGAGAGGGCGCCAGCGACTCACCCGGGCCCGCAGACCCTCCGGGGAAGTCCGTGAGTGCCCCTATTAGAGACAAGCCATGTTCCAGGCTCTGGGCCAGGCCTTTTTAAATAGTTAATATTCATTTTAATATTTAATATAACAATTTAATGCCATCCCAATAATGTAAGTCAGATCGTGTAATTTTGCTCAAAACTGAGATGACTTCCCATTTCCCATAAAAGTGCCACAGCCTGGAAGATGCTAAACCATCTGGCCCCCGCTGGCTGTCTGATCCGTTGCCTTCCACTCTGCCCTCACTCCCTCCAGCCTTGCTGGCCTTCTGGCTCCTCGTGAACCACCAGGCACACTCCCACCTACCAGCATCTGTGCCAAGTGTTTCAATCCTTCAAGATCAAGACGGGCTCCAGTGTTTCCCAAGGAGGCGGGCTCAATCACCCTGTGAGGAAGAACAGTCCCCCACCACATACACATCCCCACTGAGCTTTTCCTACAGTACTTATCTCCTTCTCATGCTCTGTACAATTTCTTTATGTGTGCCGCATCTCTTTCTTCTTCAATATAAGCAACTTGGAGGCAGAAATCCTTGTCCCTTAGTAAAATCCGCAAATGTTTATTAAATGAACCTTGATTTGGGCTACTCCCATTTTACAGATGAGTAAACCAAGGCTTGAAGATGCTAAGAGAGTCACTCAAGATTATATGGCCCATTTATTCAACTAACCAACCAGTCAACATTTACAAACCACCCGCTGCATTCCAAACAACTGTTGACATATGGTGTTAGGTAGCTTTGGGTTATTAGTTTTTTAAAAATCTTTCTCTGTTCCTTTGTTCTTGGTGTTCCATCTATTTGCAATGCTTTCCCCCATTTTAAATCCTTTTTTAGAATTCAGTTTATGTTGTAGAATTCAATTCATCATCAGTGGTTGCCAGGGGTTGGTAGAGGGGAGTGGCTGACTACAAAGAGGTTGCACAAGTGAATATTTAAGGTGGTAGAACTGCTTTGTATGGTCCTGGGGTAGCACCGGCGTGATTCTATGCATTTGTCAAAGCCCAGAGAACTGCACATCACAAAGAATAAGCTTTAATGTATGCAAACTGCAAGAAAAATTATTCCTCAAGGCTCTTAATCTCTATGGACATAATTCAGTGTTTAAATTGTTTCTTCTGTACTGTGGTACACACACATATCACACACACACGCACACACTCACGCATACACGTACACCATTTTGACTTCAGTATCTGAGAATTAGAAGGCAGGGGATGAAGAGGCAAGATCAAGAATAATGTCCCCCATCTCTGAATGACTCATGGCTCCTTTTAGCCCATCCCAGGCTTCATCTCTTGAAGTTCAAGGTCAGACCTGGGTCTCTTATGAACTTTATTTTTTCCTGTGCTGGAGGTCAAACCTGGGGCCTTATGCATGCTAGGCAAGCTCTCTACCACTGAGCTACATTTCCCCAGACATTTTTTAATGTGTGTGTGTTTTTTTTTTTTTTTTGAGGCAGGCTCTCGCTTTGTAGTTCAGGCTCACCCTGAGCTCGCTATGCAGCCCAGGCAAGCCTCCAACTCAGCAATCCTCCTGCCTCTGCCTTTCGAGTGCTGGGATTACAGGCGTGAGCCACCACGCCCGGCACTGTGGTATGTGGTACTGATTGCCGGTGGGTGTGAGTCACCACACCTGGTATTGTCGTATGTGGTTACCTGGGATGGAACCAGGGACCTTGTGCTTGCTAGGCAGGCGCTGGAACCACTGAGCTAAATCTCCAGCCCATTTTTTTTTTTAAATTTGGAGAAAACCATGGATTCACATGTAGTTGTCAGAAATAACAAAGATCCCGTGTACCCTTTGCCTGCTTTCCCCAGCGGTGACAGCATGTGTGACTAGAACATAGTATCACAGGCAGGAAAGTGACCTTGATATTGTCCCTTCCCCTTACTTAGAGTTACCAGATTTACATGCATTCATGTATGTGTATGTGTACGTATGTGCATGTGTGTGTACACATGTACTTTAGGTCAGTGCAGTTTTATCACTAGTGTAGATTCATGTGGCTACTGCAGTAGTCCAGGCACAGAGCGAACTAGGTGATTACAGTTGTCTCCTTTGGACTTTAAAAGCCACAGTGTCCTGTGGTTTCCAAAGTGCAATCCTTGGAGCAGTCACTTAGACCAGTTGTGAAATGTACAAATTCCCAGTGCTGAGCCGGGGCCGGGGTGGCTGAGAACCTGCACTCCTAGCAGGTTTCCTTTAAGGACCACCCCTGTAACAGGCCTCTCTCCATTTCACCTTCCAAACTGGCTGCACCAGGGACCCTCCTGAAACGGCTCTGCCCAGTCATTCCTCTGCTTGAAATCCTCTGGTAATACGCCCTGTTTTCAGAATAGAGATCTTAGCAACCAGAGCCTTCTGCAGCTAGCCCCACCCCTTTCCCTCCACCCACCACCATTCATCCCTCTGAACCCTCTGATTCTCTTTGACCATGGTCTCTCTTTGCTCACGTGTGTCCTTTGCCTACAATGTCCTTCCCACTCTTTTCTGCCCCGTTCAACCCTGTCCAGCTACCTATTCGTACAGATGAGGGGTCAGAGGTTGAGAGAGGTTTGTTGTCACCCAGCCAGTATTGCAGAACCAGCTGGAAGCTGGAATCCTGGCCTTACTGTTTGCCGGCAGCAATCGAACTGCTGGGGAGACCACTAGCCCTGGTGCCCGGGCTCAGCCCCTTCCACTGCCTCTTCTTCCACTCTCAGGCACCTCCCCAGCACCATGCCCCTTCCTCTCCCCCAGCCCGGTGGGCTGGGGCTCTAGAGCCTGAGGGGGAGGTGGGATTGAGCCCAGGGGATAACTTGCTACTCCCCAGCCCCAGGTGGCCGGGCAGGGACACACCATTGAGGAAGGGGGGTGAGCCAATCCCCAGGGACTCGCTTAAGCCTGGGTTGGCGATGGGGGCTCTGGAGGGAGAGAAGGAGTGGAGTCCAAGTCCCCTCCTCTGCTGCCCCCTCCCTCTACAGCTCTCTCGCAACCCGAGCCGGGGGGCCTAAAAATAGCCCCCGAGGCGCAACCACCGGCCGCCCTGGTGACCTTCTGGGTAGCACAGGCCGAAGGCGGGCAGGCAGCAGGAAGGCAGGCCGCCGGCCCCCCAGGACTCCTCTCCCAGGGCACCATCCCCTGGTGCCCCGGTGGCCGCCCAGTTCCAGCATCCACCCCCAGCCCAGCTCGCAGAGGCCATGCAGAAAGCCCGGGGCACGCGAGGCGAGGACACGGGCACGAGGGCACCCCCCAGCCCCGGGGTGCCCCCGAAAAGGGCCAAGGTGGGGGCCGGCGGAGGGGCCCTGGAGGCCGGGGCGCCAGTCTTCCTGCGGCCCCTGAAGAACGCGGCGGTGTGTGCGGGTAGCGACGTGCGGCTGCGGGTGGTGGTGAGCGGGACGCCCCAGCCCAGCTTCCGCTGGTTCTGGGATGGGCAGCCCCTGCCCGCGCCCCCCGAGCCCAGCTGCCTGTGGCTGCGGAGCTGCAGGGCGCAGGACGCCGGCGTGTACAGCTGCACAGCCCAGAACGAGCGGGGCCAGGCCTCCTGTGAGGCGGTTCTCACGGTGCTGGAGGTCGGAGGTAATGGGGAGGTGGGGCGGCATGTGGCCAGGCTGAGGGGAGCGAGGGTAGAGAAGGGCCTCCGGGGCCACCAAGGCAGGTAATGGTTCCTGGCCTGCCCAGGTGCCCAGGCTTCTCAGCTGCGGGGGGAGGAGAGCAGATCAAGCTCGAGAGGCAGGAAGGAGCATCAGGGAGAGGCTCCTTTTAGGAGGTCAGAGGTCAAGGGTTAGTGGTGGGTAAGTCAAGCCTGAGGTTCGCATAGGCCTCTTGGGGGAACTGTGGGGGAAATCCTCCTCCTCCTCTCCTAGAGAGAAGGGGGGCATTCCTCATTTCCAATATGGGAGCTGGCAGTTGTGAGCTCCTTAAAGGTGTGTCCCTGCCAGAAGGAGGGACTGGTTTCCCCTTGTCTGTGGCGCACTGCGGAGCGGACGGGCCGGAGCTCCTAGCAGATCATTGCTGCGGCAGAGCTGTGCAGTCAGTCCTGGTGGGGTGGAAGGTGCTGGTGGTAGATGCACGTGAACAAGGTCCAGGGCACCAGGAGGTGGAGCAGGGGCTGCGGCGTGAACGGAGGTGGCTTCTTGAGAGTCCACAGGCACGCACGTGTGTGTGTGCACGTCTGTGGGCCATGGAAGGACGGCGGTGGTATAAACAGGAGGACAGGACATGGGAGTTGGTGTGAGAACCCCGCAGACTGTTTCTACTGAGGTTCCGGAGCGGGTGTTCGGGGCCATGGAAAGGGATGCTCTGGACGGGGTACAGTTCCAGGTGGGTGGTCTGAGACTGAAGGGGCGGGACAGGAGCCTGGACCCAGTGTCCACTGCCCTGCTGCACTTGGGGAACAATGCCAAGCCACCTCTGATTCTCCCTGGGTTAAATTTTGGGCTTCCTTTACTATTTCCCAATTCTAGACTTAGGTGTATGATTCTTCTCTAGGCCAAACACAGAGCCTTGGGTAGACCCAGCTTTGAAAAACAGAATTCTGAGAAAGTAGGCTGCATTTGGGGCAGGTGGCAAAGAGTTGAGGGGTGTGTGCCTGTCTTGAGTATTTCCAAAAGGGGGATCTCGGTCCAGCTGGTGGTGCCCTGTAAGGGTCAGTCTTTTGGGGCTAGGGAGGAGGCTGGGGTGGAGAACTCAGCAGCTGGACAAGAAAGAAGGCTCAGCCCCATCAGGAGATGGAGCTCTCGGCATCTCCTCTCCCCACCCCGGCCCTGCCCACCCCACGGTCTCCAACTACTCATTCCTCATGATCTCTGTGGCCAGGATTGGGCCAGAGACTGGGCTAGAAGCTGGCCAGGTACAGGATCCCCTTAGTTTGGAGTCAGGAGTTTAGCCTGTTCTCCTAGAGTTCTGAGCTAGAGACTTCTTGGGGTTCTTACTTAGCTCTGGTCGTCTCATGGGCAAAGGGAGCTGAAAACAGAATACAAATTAAAAGGTGAGATAGATAAGTTAATAAGGATAGTTTTGGGGGAGAGCTATTAGGGGAGGGAAAGGTAGGGCAGAGAAAGAGCAGTAGCTATAATATTTGTTTAATGTTGGTCAGGCCCACAGAGAACTGCAGCTCCAAATACTTCCTTTTCCAGGTGAGAGCACTGTGGACCAGAAGGGAGGTAGGCATGCAGCTGCTTATGGCCGTCCCATCCCAGATCTAAGACACCTGTCCTCCTAGCTTGGGCTCTGGAGATTTTTTTTGTGACTCAAGAAGTTCTGATGGTAGGGGAGGTAACTGGCCTGATCTGGCATTTCTGAACTTAGAAATCTCCTCACTTGCCCTAGGCCCTCCAGAGGAGGAGATGATGAGGTGGAACAGCCCCCATCAGGGGCTGTTTCCTCACTGCTTTGTAACCTGGATGGCATGGTGGGCAGGACTGAACCGGCCTGGGCTACCTAGACAGCACAGGGTCAGTGTCCAGGCTGGTGAACAACAGGCTTGAGGAATTTAGAGTACAGAAAAGGGCCCAGGCATATGGGGCTGGATTTGGGAACTTTGATATTCATGTTAGAATAGAAAAAGGATTGGGCTGCAGGATGTTCTGGTTGAGTCTAGGTCCAGCTTGTGCAGAGGGTGCCAGAAGAGGTGAAAGTTTCATTCTCCCCACTGCACATGCCCATGTGGTTAACCATGACACCCTTCCTCCATGACGTGGTGGAGGCAGGGGCTTTGCTTTGGTGACCCTGGGAGGCTGACTGGATGAGTGTGGCTTCTCCCCCTTTGGCTGCCCATTCCTCATAGGACCCTTCCCAGTGACAGCTCCCAGCCCAAGGCATCTGCACAACACCTCGGCATTCATTGCTCAAGCTTCCCATGGAAAACTTTCTGGATTAGGGTCAACAGCAGGAGGACTTTAGGGTACTCAAGGAAGCCAAGCAGGGACCTGGCTATGAAGAAAGAAGGCGATTTCTGGCCAGGGTTGCACTTAGCTTGGCAAGACAGGGTGATGCTGAGGCTCTTGGCACTCCGAAAACCTGAGATAGTAGCTTAGGATGGAAGGCTGTTGGCCAGGTCCAGGGAGATGGGGACCCAAGAGGACAAGGGTGCTGCAGGGAGGTAAGTTTGCAGAATGGGAAACTGGCAGAGAAGTAGTTGGATTTGGGGGTACAAAAATGCAAGATACCCTTAAATGTATAATGGACACTAATTTAATTATTTAATGTTCCAAACTTCAGATTACTATTGTGACCATTATTCATACAAAACAATGGGGGCTCAAAAGGGAAAACTATCTAAGTTTATATAGCTAATGAGGTGGGACAGCTGGTCAACCAGAAAAGTTGGGTTGCCAAGCCTGGGCCCACATTGCCTGTCCACAGAAGCAGAGGTAGGAAGACTAAGTTAACGATTTGTCATTGTGACAATTTTCTCCTGTCATTAACCCAATCCATCTTCTGGCCCAGTCTCCAACATAGCCAGGCATTCTTCGCTTTCCAAAGGAGGCAGTTTGCCAGGCTCCCACCTGCAAAAGTTGAGCAGCCAAGTGACTAGAGCAAGTGCTGCCCACTAAGTGTGAGCACGCATGGTAGCAGGGGGAGGTTTCCTAGCACAAAACCATACAGTGGGCTCAGAAAGGACACAACTGAGAGGAGGGGCCAATGGAAAATGCTCATGAGGTGTGTGTTGGTTTGAGATTTAAAGCCAGTGTCTGGAAAGCAAAAGGGCCCAAAGCTAGTAGATGGTAGTGAACCATCCTGGGTTCTTGAAAGCATAGAGGGCAGAGGTTAGCGATGGGGGGGAGGGCCAGTGTAGGCCAGGGAATGATGGGGAAACACACGAGAATCTGCATTGAGGACTATTTGGTAGTTACCATCTTTTCTATCCGAAATTTGGAATGTTTGGATGAAAAGCCAGGAAAGAACTAGTATAGCATTGGGTGTCATGGGTGTGGTAAGTGTTGCCATTCTTTCAGACCAAATATGAATCCAAGAGAGGTGGGCGAACCAGAGTGGGAGCAGAGAAGAGCCCTGGGAGGGAAGCAGGAGGGGCAGGGAGGCCTATGGAGTCAGCTGAAGCCCCTGCGGGAGACAGTTTGCTGCTCAGCACAGGTCCTTCCAGAAGTCCTGGTAGAACAGGAAGGGTCATTTCTCCAGCTGTTTCTTGGGAAAGGATCTGGTTCAGGACAGAGAAAGGGAAAGGCTAGCCGAAGGGAGCCATTCTGGAAGGTTCAATACCTACCACTCTCATCCCTCCCCCAGGCTGTGCCATACACCCCCCTGTTTATCAAGTGCCTCCTTCGTCCCAGGTACTCAGAGTTTGGGATGCACAAGTGGGGGAGGGGGTGATTCTTGGAAATTACTCTCCAGTGGCAATGTAGTAAACTAGACAGTATGTCAGAAATTCAGAGTAGGACAGAGGCAGGCAAGAGAGGAGGCAAAAGTTGGAGAGTGGGTGTGTGTGCAGCTCAGGAGAGGGTCTGTAGGACAGATGAGATATGGCACAAGGCCTTGGAGTTTCTCTGGTGAAGGAGAAATGCTCGCACAGAAATGAGAGTCCCGGGGAAGAAGCAGGGGAGCACGGGTGCCTGGCCTTTGAGGGAAAATGAGCATTCTGGGGCCAATCCCGGGAGCCTAACCTGAGCACAGCCCAAGCCAGCCCTTCCTTCACGGTGAGCAGAGCAGGCCCAAGGCAGGAGTGCAGAACCATCGTCCCCTCCTCGGCCCAGCTGTCCCGTCACTCATGCCTGCTGCCCATTGGTTATTTTTGCTATGGAATGTGCCAGCCCCTCGGATTCTCCTGGGGAACAGGGGCTCAAGTTACCCTCTGTCCCCAGTCAGATCCCCATCTGTGAGTGGGTGTATCTGGGGGTGTCTGGGGTCTTCCGGCTGGGACTACTATAGACATACACATGTACCTCCTCAGTACACATCCCTGTGTCTGTGTAACATTTGCCACCAGTGGTCCACGGGACCCCGTATGTACCTAGAAGGTACAAGGCATGGCCTTAAAGTTTAATATAAAAGAGCCTCAAACGCAACTTCAAGAGCCAAGTAGAGCCGGGGATGTAGCTCAGTGGTGCTGCATCTGTCTGGCAAGTATGAGGTCCTGGGTTTGATTCCCAGTTAGGGCAGCGGAGCCAAGTAGAAACAAAAATGAGGGAAATGCTGTTGTTCTCATCTAAACTTGAACATTCTTTTTTTTTTTTTTTTTTTGAGACAGGGTCTTGCTTTGTAGTTCGGGCTTGCCCTGAGCTCACTATGGAGCCCAGGCAAGTCTCGAACTCAGCAGTCCTCCTGTCTCTGCCTCCCGAGTGCTGGGATGACAGGCGTGAGACACCACGCCCGGCTAAACTTGAACATTCTTATCTTACCACCCCAAACTCTGTGCAGGTGAAACAAAATTCACCAGTCTATCTCTGTATTTTATTTTATTTCTGGTGGTTGAACCTAGGGCATTCACAGTAAGCTACCAACTCTAATTTAAAAAAAAAAATTGTTAAGTTGCCAAATTTCTAACGCAGCTCAAATTTAAAATCCTCCTGCCTCAGCCTCAGCCTTCCAGAGTGCTGGAATAAATTATGGGCGTGTGCCTCCACGCTTGACTATCTGTATGTATTTAGTGCCTAGTCTTTAATTAAAGCAATAAAGTTCGGGGTTACACTGACCAATCAGCATGTGACGCTTTATGACACAGTGGTCAATAACCAGCCGTAGAACTGTAGAACCCTGACTCTCTTAATTTGTTAGCTCTGTGACTGAGCCTCAGTCTCCCTCCTTGTTGGGAAGATTGACTGAGTTTAGTCTTAGAGTGAGCTCAGCATAATGTCTAGTACAGACCAAGAATGCAATAAATGTTAATAATTACTTAGTACCGAAGTCATAGCTCAGGAGCCAGGACTGGCAATACCTGTGCATGCTGGAATGAGAATTCCAATTTGCATGCAAGTCTCAGAAGTTCTGTGGCTCTGGCTAAGTGATAGGACTTCTCTGAGCCACAGGGGTTTGTCAGTTAAATGGGGGGGGCATACTTATGATGCCTTCAGCTCATGGGGTTGTTGTTAGAGAAGAAATAACAGCAAAGCATCAGGCCCTTGGTAAATGCGAAAGGAACCTAAGAAGGAAATAGAACTCTGCAGTTCGCTGCAGTTTGCTGGTGGCAAGGGTGGGTAGCTGGTGGGTGAATACATTAAAAAATTTCTCGACTGTGCTCAGGTGTGAGAACAGGAAGTGGTTCTGACTACTAGGAGACTCTCTGGGCACCTTATCTTGTGTTTGTATGTATGGGGCAAAAGGTGCAGGAGACTCAAGGCAATTTAAGGAAAGCCTGCTTGCTGCAGGGAGTCTGGGGTTCCAGTCAGGGTGTGCATCAGCACAAAGCCTCCATCCCCTGGGACCCTTGCCCTGAGAACAGACAACCTAGGTGCTGCCACCCGGTTTTCTGCCTTGCGGGGAGGGAGCTGAGTTCTGCCTGGCAGGGTTGAGCCTGTGCGTATGTTTGCCAAGTAAGCGAGATGTTGCTGACCTTCCAGAGCGGGCCTGCAGGAAGAGGCCGCATTGAGCTGTCAATGACAAGGGCCTGAGCTAGACGCCACTGCACCCCTTTCTGTGCCTCAGTTTCCCCATGTGCCCAAGGCTCAGGAGGCAGATGCAGGGTGGTGGTGGGGAGTGTCAGCGTCGGGAACTGTCCCGAGGGCGTGCCGGGAGGCAGGTGAGGGCCGCCCCAGGGGAGGCAGAGGTGCAGTGAAGGGAAGGGGCACCAGGTGGGGGTGCAGGCTGGCTGGGGAAGGGCGGGCTCTGGATGCCGACGCCGCCTTCTCAGTACCGGGACTCCCGAGGCCGGGCCGCTCCCGCCACCCGCGCCGGCTCCCGCCCGCTCCCCAGCTCGCCCCCGGCCCCGCCTCCGACTCCGCCCCGCCCCCGCCCGTCCCCTCCTCGCCCGGCCGCCGGCCCGGCCCCCTCCCCCGCCATGAAGAAGCTGTGGGTGAAGAAGCGTTTCCAGGTGAGGGCTCCGGGGGCGGGCGGCGCCGGGAGGGGACAGGAAGGGCCCGGCGCCCGGGGGCTAGGGCGGGTCACCGCGGCTGGGCCCGGGAGAGGGGGCGCCGGGCGGCCGAGAGCCGTGGATCAGCGCGTTCCGGGGGGCGCGGGCCCGTGTCCTGAGCGCGCAGGCCCCTCCCCGCGCCCGGCGACAGGGCCCCTCCCGTCGTCCGTGGTCCCCGCGACCACCGGAGCACCCCCTCCTGCAGCCTCGGACGCGCAGGGCCCACTTCCTCCTTTGCCACCTCGTTCAATCGCGCCTCTGTCCAACCCCAGCCCCTCTGGACCGCTCTCCCCAGCCCCCCAACCTGGAGCCTTCCATCTTCCGGAGCTCCTGAAAACGACACACAGGGTTCTGCGCTGAGCTCAATAAATTTCCCCAAGCCCTGCCCTGCCCTCTGCGTTCCCGGGCCTCCTGCCTGCCTTCGTGAGGCTCTGGCCATTTAGGGGACTTTCCTTGCCCCCGTTGTCCTCCCCCGCCCGCTTAACACCAATTCCAGATATCTGTCCTTTCTCCCCAGCAGGGAAGGGTGTCCCCTGCCTTCCTCTCAGACATTCAAGCGCACCCCTCCATCTTCTCCTCAGTCATCCTGACCACCTTGTCTCCTCTGTCTCTGGGGATGCTGTTTTGACCCTGGCTCCACAGCCTCGCCGTCCTTTCTCCTCGCTTCTCCCCAGAGCCAGCTGGCAGCCTGGGGGAGACAGAGTGGAGACATTCCCAGAGTGCAAGTTGGGGCTTTGGTGCTCTGTGCCCCTCTGATCCCTGGCTCTCACACGCACACTGGCCCTAGTAGGAGCTTCTGCTCAATACAGCAGGTTGGGATGGAAGCCACAGGGACTCGGGAGCAAGCCTCCCCCAACAACTCATTCTGGCTTTTCTCTTTCAGAAAACCGGCCATTCCCGCCGGGCCTTTGGCCGACTTACCCATGGTGCGTGGACTGTGGGCTGCTGTAGCCCATGCCCACTCTGCCTCCTGGTCCCTGTCCCTTCATGAGACGTCAAGACCCAGAAGATAGCCCATGAGATGTGGGATCCCCTCCTACTCATCTAGACACCCACCAACAAGGGCCCCTGTGCACTATAGCCAAGAGGGTTTAGCAGTGGGGAGGGGCTTGCTAGCACACCCCATGGGGGGAGGTCCTGGTCTCCAAGTAAGAAGGGGCTTGTTCATGCTCTGGCCACCAGCATATGGCTCCGGCTTGTCACGGCACCCACAGGGAAACTGAGGCACAGAATCTGATAGACTCTGAGAAAGGTGAAGATATGCCAAAGAACTTTGGTTCTTAATGTAACCACTGGGCACTTTTGAGGACCATTCAGCAGTAGAAGAGGCTTTTTGAGGAAAGTGCCTGTCAGCAAATGTAGACAGATGGGTCATGTGTTGTGAGAAGAGGTCAAAGCACAGAGCAAAGACTCTAACATAGGGTGGCACTCATGTCAGGCCCAGGTCAGTGGCTGAGCTGGTGTGTGTGGCCAGTGGAGGCATCAGTAAGTGCCAAGGGTATTAGAACCTCTGGGACAGTTGGGACAATCAGCAGCATGTGTGCTCCCCAGTCCCGGGCACACTCCCGCTCACCCCCACAGGGCACCTCTGGGCACCGGGACCCCCATGCCCCTCTGTCTTGCCTGCCCTCCATGCCCATCCCACAAACACTCTGATAACTGTCTGTCCACATCTCTCTCCTGCTGCTCCTATGGAAGCGAAGTTTTCCGCTCCTGCAGAAAGCAAAGTTACGGTAGGAAGCTGGCTCCTGCCCTAGTCCCCCTCCCTTCTTCCCCATCAGCCCAGCCTCTCCTCACCCTGCCTCAGCTGCAGCCTGATGCCTTCCAGCTGGTTTGGGGTGCAGGACAGGCTGGCCCTGCGGTTGGTCGAGTACCTTGACAATACGACTCTAAGGTGACTCCCCGGTGGCACTGGAACCAGAGCCTAGGACCTTGTTAATTTGGGTGTTGCAGACGGACTTTCACGACAGGGAGAGGAGGGGACAGAGATGAGGCCCCGGGAAGCCATTAAGTGGGTGGGAGCAGGGGGGAGAGTAGTTTTGAAGATCCCGAAAGGCAAGGGTCAGTACTCCGGGACCCAGAGAGGAAGCAGGGCATTGGTGGGGGAGGGGCTGCTCTAGCAGCCCTAGGGGATGTGAGAGCCAAAGAGGGGAGAAGATGGGGTCCTGGATATCCTCCTTTGGTAAGATGAAGCCTGCAGTGCAGGAGGCAGGAGGCACCAGGGAAGAGTCGGAGGCAGAGGGAGGAGGGCCCTGCCCACACAGACCCCTTCTTCTCCAGACTCGGAGACGGCTGAGGATGACATCAGCGATGTGCAGGGGACCCAGCGCCTGGAGCTTCGGGATGACGGGGCCTTCAGCACCCCCACGGGTGAGCTTTCTGGGTGCTCCAGGAGCTGGGGGGGCCTTTCCTCTGAGGACTGTCCCCACTCACTGTGCCCCTTGCTCTAGGGGGCTCTGACACCCTGGTGGGCGCCTCCCTGGACACACCCCCGACCTCCGTGACAGGCACTTCAGAGGAGCAAGTGAGCTGGTGGGGCAGCGGGCAGACGGTCCTGGAGCAAGAAGCGGGCAGTGGGAGTGGCACCCGCCGCCTCCCAGGCAGCCCAAGGCAAGCACAGGCAACCGGGGCCGGGCCACGGCACCTGGGGGTGGAGCCGCTGGTGCGGGCATCGCGAGCTAATCTGGTGGGCGCAAGCTGGGGGTCAGAGGATAGCCTTTCGGTGGCCAGTGACCTGTACGGCAGCGCGTTCAGTCTGTACAGAGGACGGGCGCTCTCAATCCACGTGTAAGTAACGGCCTCACCCGGGCCTGCCCTGTCCCACCTCACCGTGCTGTCCCGCACTGCCCGTCACCGCCTCATCACCGGCCATCTGCCCTGCCCCACGCGTCTCTGTGCACTTCACCGCACCGCTTCCACTTCTGGCCCCGCTACACTCTCTCCGCACACCGCGCCTTCCGTCTGTGCCATCACCACCCACCTCCTGCTCCCACCTGTCCCGGATCGCAGCACCATCTCCACGGCCCTGGGGAGTCCCTGTCCCTTCCTTGTCTCCGAGAGCTCCAGTGCGTCAGGGCCCTCTCCTGCCTCACCCATTCAGGCTCCAGTTGTCCCCAGAATCCACCCCCCAGGCCCCCTCCGTGCCTGCTGTCTCAGCAGCTGCTGTCTTTTCATCTCTGCACATTCCTGTTCCCATGTGGGCCTTTTCCTGGGAGGAACAGAACCTTTCCACACGGCAGCTCCCAGGAGAGCAGCAGAGAGCAGGGGAGTGAGCAGCCGGGAGAGAGAAGACTGAGGTGGCCGGGCGATGGGCGGGATGGGGTCTGCCGGAGCGGAGAGTGGGGGCCGCGGGAAGCCAGGCTGCTGGGGGCAGCGGGACCAGAGGCAGGGGCTGGGTGGAGCTCAGGGCCTGCAGCGACAGTGGCAGGGGCTATAGGACAGTGTCGTGGGAAACACCCCATAGAAAATACCCGAGGGTGGGGAGGTCCAAAGTTGTTCTGGCAGAGGCTGGGAAAGAGCAGAGGTGTTGGAGTGAGGTACTGAAGCCATTTTTGGGTATTTGGGGGCTGGTAGAGGAGCAAGTGCTGTAGCAGAAGAGGGGAGTGGCTGATGGTGGTGGTGGTAATGGGGGAATTTGGGGAGCTGAGGGGGCCCTGATATGTAGTGAGCATGGGTGTGGGGGAGGTGCCTCCGTGGAGAAGAAAAGACCTTGTGGGGAGGGTGTTTTGAGGGTTGGTGGAGTGGCCAGGGGTGGGCAGGGGGAAGGTCTAAGTCCAATTGGACTCCCACCCAGAGCTCCCTTAGCTGATTTCATTGGCATTACCAGGCTTTCCTGTGCCCTGGACTCTCCTCTCCTTCTCTGCTTTCCTTTCCCAGGCCCCAGCTGGAGCCTGGAGTTGCTATGGCAACTTAGGAGGAACCCATTTCCTTAGTGATGATGTCTGCTGTACAGAGTCTGGCCTGGAGCTCTTGGAGCTGCCGGCAAGAGGCCTCCTCTGACGTCCCCAGTTTCTCTCTCTAGTCCTCCTCACCCACATCGCGGAGCCCGTGCCTCTGGGACTCTGTGACTACTACCCAGAAAGTCAGCTATGCATCCCTGAAGGGGGCTGGCTGAGGCCCTTCTCCCTTTGGGGTCCTAAAAATGGCCTCTCCTTCCTCTCCCCGGGGCAGAGGTGGGCCTGGACAACTCTGCTGTTGCAGCCTTCTGTAGCCCCAGAAACCCAGACAACTGAAGGAAAACAGGGTTCAGAAGTCAAGCAACCTGTGTTTCAATCCTAGCACCAACCGTTTCCTAGTTATGGCACCTAGTTTAGTGCCTTTAAAGGGGGCACTTACGCTCTCTGCAGCCTCAGTTTCTTCTTGTGGAAACGGGGGTGAAGGGTCACATCAGTTCTTGTCTCAAGGGACCGCTGGGAGGACGAAGTGACTTGATGCGTTTGGAGCACTTCGTATGTGGCTGGCACACAGTAAATATTCACAGAGCCGTTTCCTCAGTTGCTAAGCTCTCTCTTAGTAAGAGGGGGGGTGCGACAGCTCTCATTCCTTTTCTTGCCCTTATGTTTGATGCCTCCCCCAGGGCCTTGTGGGGGAAACTGAGGCCTGGCTCTTGGGCATCACAGCGCTCTTAGGTGAGGGTGTACTCAGGGCTGACAGGCGCCTTCCCTCCTCCTCATCTTCCACGCCCCCTGTTCAGGCCCACTTGGTAGTTATTTCTGAGCTGAGTTATTTCTGAACACAGCCCTTGGAGGGGACTGATGTGCTCTCAGGAATTCTAAGGATTGACAAACCTTTCTGAGGGGCAGGACAAAGACAAAGGCCTCTGTTGCAGGCAGACTGAACAGAAGGGGTGGAAACAGGTACCCCATTCCCAGGGACCCCAGTTCCCACTGCACCCTACTAGCACTGGTAGAGGTGACAGGGATGGGTCAGAACCCCGTAGGAGCTGGGCCATCGTGGGGACAGGGCTTGTGCCCGGACAGGAGGCAGTTAGCATCTTCTAGGGGCCACTCTAAGGAGATGTGTCCTGCTGAGGCTGGCAGGGCTGTGGGAGCCAGCTGGGGGCAGGAATGAGTGGGAGGCTGCCTTCCTGAGAGGGTCCCTCCCCACCCAGCCCTCCTGTCTTCCTTCACCACCTCATCCTGAGTTCAAAGCCTCATTCTTTCCTACCCCTCATGCTCAGTTCTGTTCCTGCTGTTTCCCAGCTTCTGGGGCTAAGGGGAGGTTCTGGCCGGAGCCCCTGGGGCTGGGTCTGTACCTGGACCCAGCCACTGG
This sequence comes from Thryonomys swinderianus, assembly GCA_004025085.1. Taxonomy (NCBI): domain Eukaryota; kingdom Metazoa; phylum Chordata; class Mammalia; order Rodentia; family Thryonomyidae; genus Thryonomys; species Thryonomys swinderianus. Next base: position 28,165 of record PVIC010013168.1, read on the forward strand.
CCTGGGCTTTTGGTGCATGAGCCACTGGCCTCTCCCCGGCACCTGCTCTGGCTGTGTCCTCCTCGTGGGGGTGGGGGCAGAAGAGTTTGGCCCATGTCACCCCCCCCAGCCTGCCCAGCATGCCCCACTGCCTAACCCCTTTCACAGGCTGAAGGTCTAGAAGGGAGACCCCCTGAGTCCTTCACCCCTCTTGGTCTTGGTTCTGCAGCAGCGTCCCTCAAAGCGGACTGCACAGGGAGGAGCCCGACCTTCAGCCTCAGCCGGCCAGCGAAGCCCCTCGTCCTCGCCCGGCCCTCCCGCCTCCCTCCAAGTCCGCTCTGCTCCCCCCACCGTCCCCTCGGGTGGGTAGGCGGGCTTCTCCGGGACCCAGCGCTCAGGCCCCGGCCACCCCCACACCGCCCCACCGGCGCACTAAGGAGCTTGCCCTGCCGGAGGACGCTACCACCGAAGAGAAGCGAGGGAAAAAGTCCAAGTCGTCGGGGCCCTCGCTGGCGGGCACGGCGGAGTCCCGGCCCCAGACGCCACTGAGCGAGGCCTCCGGCCGCCAGTCTGCCCTGGGCCGCTCCCCGAGGCTGGTGCGCGCTGGCTCCCGCATCCTGGACAAGCTGCAGTTCTTCGAGGAGCGACGGCGCAGCCTGGAGCGCAGCGACTCCCCGCCGGCACCCCTGCGGCCCTGGGTGCCCCTGCGCAAGGCCCGCTCCTTGGAGCAGCCGAAGTCCGAGAGCGACGCGTGGGGCACGCCCGGGGCGTCCCAGGAGGAGCTGCGGGCCCCGCGGGGCAGCGTGGCTGAGCGGCGCCGCCTGTTCCAGCAAAAGGCGGCCTCCTTGGACGAGCGCACGCGACAGCGCAGCCCGGCCTCCGACCTCGAGCTGCGCTTCGCCCAGGAGCTGGGTCGCATCCGCCGCTCCGCGTCCCGGGAGGAGCTGGTGCGCTCGCACGAATCTTTGCGCGCCACGCTGCAGCGCGCCCCGTCCCCGCGAGAGCCCGGCGAGCCCCCGCTCTTCTCCCGGCCCTCCACGCCCAAGACCTCGCGGGCTGTGAGCCCTACGGCCGCCCAGTCACCCCCTTCAAGCACCGCGAGCAGGTCCGGGGACGAGCCCGGGAGGCCTCGGAGCCGTGGGCCGGCGGGCAGGACGGAGCCAGGGGAAGGCCCACAGCAAGAGGTTAGGCGGCGGGACCAGTTCCCTCTGACTCGGGGCAGAGCCATCCAGGAATGCCGCAGCCCCGTGCCACCCCCTACCGCGGAGCCTCCTGAGGCCAGGACAAAAGCCTCTTCTGGTCGGAAGCGGGAGCCCCCGGCACAAGCCGTGCGCTTCCTTCCTTGGGCTACGCCAGGCCTGGAGGGCGCTGCTGTACCCCAAACCTTGGAGAAGAACAGGGCGGGGCCGGAAGTGGAGAAGAGGCTGCGCAGAGGGCCAGAGGAGGATGGCCCCTGGGGACCCTGGGACCGCAAAGGGCCCCGCAGCCAAGGCAAAGGTCGCCGGGTCCGTCCCACCTCTCCTGAGCTCGGTAAGGCAGCCGGGAGGACTGAGAATGTGCCCAAACCTGGGTGACAGGGACTTTAGGGCTGCTTGTATGAACAAGAGGCTGGCGTGGGCTGCTAGGCTGCCTGTGAGAGTGCGGTTGGAGTGGAGGGCTGTGAATGTCCTTGCGCCAAAACCCGCCCCTGGTGAGATGGACTGCGAGAGGGTTTGAATGGAGGTCGAGCAGAGCTGAGGTGTAAGCAAGAGGGGTCCCCACATGCCTGCTGTAAGTCCCCTAAGGCCCAGTGATCCTGCTGTGTCACAGCTCATCAGTGGGAGGAGGTACCGTGGGAACCCAAGGAGCTCTCAGCATTCCCCGCTCCACGGTGGGGAAGAGGCGGTCACTGTCACAAGCGAACCTTTCATTCTACCCTCCCCTTCCCAGCACCATGCCTTGACCTAGCTGGCCTGTGTGAGGTCTGGCCCCCTCCCCCTCCTCTCTCCATGTGCTCACATCCTGCATCTCAGAGCTGACTGGTTGCTACACGTGGCAGGCAGCCCGTGTGTGTCTGACGCCTCCTCAGGGCTGATAGGCAACAGACCCACCATCCTGAACACCAATTTGGGCCCGTTCCTGGAGAGGCAGAAGAAGCCATCCTTGACTAGTTTCCATTCCCTGCTGCTTCTCCCTCCTAATGCCTCTCGCTACTGTGCCCTGCTAGTATCTCTCTCATTGACTTACCACCATGTGTTTTTCTACATCAAAATTATTTTGCATTGAGCACTACTACCCTAAAGCCTTTAGGGATGATTAGACTCCTGCCCATCATCCTACTGATCACCATTCCTGTGTGCCCACCGCCATGTCCCAGCCCTTGTGTTCACAGGCCCTCAGGGTATAGTCTATCTCATTCCAGCCTGTATGGCCGCTGTGCAAAGTATTGAGTGTTATTCCTCCACCTTCCAGATAACACAAGCAACACTCAGAAAGATTATCTCATCTGCCCTAGGTGATGTCACTAGAAACCAGCAGAATTGGGATCGTCACTGCCTTTTTGGCTGTCTGCATTGTCTTTTATCTAGTTTAGAGATTGTCAGGGTTGGAAAATACCCAGGGAGAATCAGGACAGTAGGGTTTTATTATCTCTTTGTATAAGCTCCCTATAAGCAAAGATTGAATCTTACTTCCTGTCATACCCCGGGTACCCATTAGTGCTCTGTGTACAGTCAATGCTGTGTTAGCGTCTGGTGAGGGACAAAATCAAGGCTGATCTTCAGAGGCCCCTCCAGTCCTTCTGCTGCCCCTTTGGAATCTGGAGGCCTCAAGAATTTGACAGTTCCCCACCTGTTACCCTGTGTAACTAGTGTTCTCACTTAGGTCTTGGCTACGCTTAGCTTGTCCTCTGTTTGGAGCTGACACAGCCTGTGACCCTCCAAGTGCCTTGCGTAGAGCCTGCAGTGCCATGTGTAATGACTGATTCGTGCGAAGACACCCACAGTATGAGCTCCCCATCCTCCAGAAGCCAATGCTAATTAAGTTTGAAGTGGAATCTCCGCTGCCCTGTCTAGGTTGAGTCCTTCCTTCCCCTTCCTGATCTCAGGACACTCAGGAGAAGAGACTCTCCTTCCCCAGCTCTGACTTGCAGAAGCCCTTCTCTGGGGCGTGGCTTTCTAGCCTGTGGGGCTACCAAGCCCCCTCAGTCTCCTGCAGGGATGGAGCCCCCTTAACTCTCACCGCTGTGTCCGGCAGAGTCCTCGGATGACTCCTATGTGTCCGCCGGAGAAGAGCCCCTGGAGGCCCCGGTGTTTGAGATCCCCCTGCAGAACATGGTGGTGGCACCTGGGGCCGATGTGCTGCTCAAGTGCATCATCACTGCCAATCCCCCACCCCAAGGTGAGCGCCAGTGAGGGAGCTGGGAGGGGCCGGGGGGCCTGTGGGGCAGGACAGGGGGTCGCCCAGAGTCCTCGAGGGAAGACTGGGTAGCAGGGGAGCCATCCACTCCTGGGGGCTGCCTTGACTCTGTGTTCAGGACCCCCTCCCGCCTCCCAGAGGGAAGAGCGAATTTCTGAGTCTCCTGGGGTGGGGAGAGGAGTAGTTTGGCTCCTTCCTAGGAGGGCTGGGTGAGAGGTCCCCAGGGAGTCCCCGGGGACCATGGTGAGCTGGTTCCCACCACTTCCCACAGTGTCCTGGCACAAGGATGGATCGGTGCTGCGCAGTGAGGGCCGACTTCTCCTTCGCGATGAGGGTGAGCGCCACACCCTGCTGCTCAGGGAGGCCCAGGCAGCAGATGCAGGAAGCTATACGGCCACTGCCACCAACGAGCTGGGCCAGGCCAGCTGTGCTGCCTCGCTGGCTGTGAGACCTGGTAGGGAGCCTGCAGAGCCCCAGGCTGGGTGGGGGTGAGCGGCAACCCTTCCCCGTGGTTCTGAGGTCATGGCCCAGGTTCCTTTGCACTTGGTTTCCCAGACAGCATGCACGGACCTTCCTTGTGTGTCTCACCCCTGGCCCCCTGGCCCAGAGGAAGCATTTTCAGTGTTCCTGTCCTCAGGCCAGGACCCACATTCTCATGGCACACACTGGGCTGGCCAGTTCACAGGCAGTGAAATTAGTCTTTCAGACAGCCTCCAACTGCCGTCTTTCTGTGGCAATTCCCTGAACTGGGTCTGTGGGGAAGGCAAATTATCTTTGAGTCTCTGAAAGAAAGAATCTCTGATCCCAAAGGGCCACCAGAGCCTTTTGAAGGCATTTCTTTCGTAGGACAGGCTGGGCCCAGTAAAAAGAGAGGCTTTCAAGTGCCACTCCACTCTTCTTGTTGAACCCCAAGCCCTGAGGAGGTGTAACTGGGAGCACCTTCTGGAGATGGCAGGGTGGAGACTGCCTTGTTTTCTATTTTTACGGAAGCTTGCTGGTGTCGGACTGCTTCCTTTGGGTTGCAGCCCAGTTTCTCTCTGGCTCAGGCAGGGCTGGACTGTGGTCAGTGTGCATGGCCCATTCTGCTCATTTGGGTGGCCGGGCCTGACACCGCCCTGGCCCTGGGCAGCAGGGCAGGAGCAGGGAAGGATGGGGAGAGGATGTAGTAGAAGGAAAAGGCATAGATGCAAATCCCAAGGGGTTTACCCACTGGGCATCCAGGTCTAGCTTGAGGACAACACAGGACAGATGTGTCCAGTGCAAGAGCAGTTGAGCATTGGTCAGTATCCTGGGAGACATCAGGGCTGGAAAGGGGCTGGGACTTAGACTTTGCAGGGAGGGGCAGAACCTCCCAGGAGTGGAACAGCACACACTATTCTGTGCCTCTTACTGCAAGAGACAAGAGGACAGGGCCTGTGTGTGTGGTCCCAGGGCCTTAGCACCAGGGCAACACGGGGGTGTCTCGGTGGGGTCTGATCTCAGGCCCTGTGCTATATTACGCCCATGGGTCACAGCACAGAGCATCGTGGAGATGCAGGCCTTCCTTGCCTTTTGCTTCCTCATCCCTCCCAGGAGCTGTGTTTGAGGCTTTCTCCCTCTCACCACTCCCACCTCCTTGAATCATGCCAGCCTGCACTACATGCTTTTCTGTCCTTCTATCACCTCTGGGGTCTCACTCAGCTCCCAGCTCCTCTCGGGGGCCAAGCCCTGGCTCCAGGACACCAGTCAGTACCTGGTTTGGACTGCAGTTTGGTGAGTGGTGGGGTGAGGGGTGTCCCGATACTGGCTCGGGGCCATTTAGGAGCCTTTTAAGGTTGCAAAGGCAGCTTGGGCCATGGCAGCTGTCAGCACTTGACTGGGAGTTCTGTTTGCCACATTGAACCTCGCTGAGCTTCAGTTTCCTCATTTGTAAACCAGAGATAATTATACCATCTTTGCAGATGAAAGCGAATGTGCGAACGAGCTTTATGAACTGTAAAGCTGTAGACAAATGTTAGTTGTTAGCATTCAGGGGTGATGTTCTGCACACAGGGGGACCTGGGAAGCACCTTCTCCTTCCCTGCTCCTTCTTCAGACTGTGCCATGACGGCTTCATACCAACGTTTTCAAAGCTCATGTTTTCTAGCCTCATGTCCTTGAGCATGGCTGGGCCTCCTTTGCCCTGGGGAGCCAGAAAGTCTTCCGCACAGTAGTTGATGGCGCCAGCAGCCCCCATAAGTCAGGCTGGCTCCAGGGCCCAAGAGGCTGACACACAGGTCCAGACTCAGTGCTGGTCGCTGTGGAGCAGTCTGACTTTCTTACCCTACAAGGCACTGTTTGGTCCAGAGTGGCTGGAGGGGGGCCAGGGGACCCAGAGAGCAGCTGGAGGAGGCAGAACCAGTGGTAGCACAGACTTTGGCAAAGGAGGGGCCCCGGCCTGCAGTCAGATGGGAGTAAGGAGTGGAGCTGGGGAGGGTGCCCAGCAGGGTGACTTGGGGGCCCAGGGTACAGGAGGAGGGAGGGAATGGACAGTGTCTTATGGGAAGAGGCCTGTATGCCACCCTGTTGCTGTCCCTCATCCCCATGCCTAGTGCCATGGAAACCAGGGCTGACTGCCCAGTATGCTCCTGGGATGCCCACCCCAACAGGGTTGCTTTTGAGAGCCCACAGATCTGTTCCTGCTCGGGTACCATGGTAACTGGGAAGTGGGTAACTGCAGAATGCAGCCCCTGGTTTGGGGGCCAGCGGTATGCAGGCAGGGCCTGGTGTTCTCCAGCCCCAGCAGCTGCCCCAGCCCTGTATCCTGCCTCCCCCAAATACTCTTTGAAAGGGGAGAGGGCCATGGGCTGAGATCCCAGCCTTGGGACTGTGAAAAGTGGAGCTTTTTCTTTTGGCTGCTACCCAATGCATCTCATAAGCATCTATTGAATTCACACCTGTGCTCCATCTCCGAACAGTTTCTTCTGTTGTTGTTGTGGTGGTGGTTTTTTTTTGTTTTTTGTTTTTTTTTTTGAGACGGGGTCTCGCTTTGTAGTTCAGGCTGGCCCTGAGCTCACTGTGTAGCCCAGGCAAGCCTCGAACTCAGCAATCCTCCTGTCTCTGTCTCCCAAGTGCTGGGATTACAGGCGTGAGCCACCATACCCAGCAGTTTCTTCTGTTTTTAGAATGCCACATAATTTCCCCATACCCTTTCACACCTCTTCCTTTGACCTACATCACATTGGACATGTCAGGTGGTGACATTCCCGTTGTACAGATGGGAAGACTGAAGTGTGAAGAGTACTGTGACAGAACCAGCACCAGGCCGGTAGTCTTTAGTGAGCATCTGTATCTGCCTGGGAATATTACAAGCAATCCATGATGTAGGGTAATGGAACAGTTCACCCAATAGCATCAATAGAGTGCTTTCTCTATACCAGGCCACTAGTGTGATTGGGTAACTGCACTTAACCCAGCCTTGTGAGATCAGTTGTGTTATTATGTACACATTTCAGATGAGGAAACTGGGACTGGGAAAATGTTAGCAAATTGCCACAGGGCAGTGCTGACCAATAGGTCTGGCCACTGTTCAGGGTTAGTTGTCATCAGCCACATGTAGGTGTTGAGCACCCTTTCTTTCTTTCTCTTTCTTTCTTTCTTTCTTTCTTTCTTTCTTTCTTTCTTTCTTTCTTTCTTTCTTTCTTTCTTTCTTTTTCTTTCGTTCTTCCTTTCTTTCTTTCTTTCCCTCCCTCCCTCCTTCTCTCTCTCTCTCTCTTTCTTTCGAGACAGGGTCTCACTTTGTAGTTCAGGCTGGCTCTGAGCTCACTAGGTAGCCCAGGCAAGCCTCAAACTCAGCGATCCTCCTGCCTCTGCCTCCCGAGTGCTGGGATTACAGGCGTGAGCCACCATGCCCAGCATTGTGGGCTGTGGTACTGATTGCTGGTAGGTGTGAGTTACCATGCCCAATATCATATCATTGTATGTGGTTACCAGGATGGAACCAGGGACCTTGCGCTTGCTAAGCAGGCAGCGGAACCACTTAGCTAAATCTCTGGCCCACTTTATTTGTTTATTTTGAGACAGGATCTCGCTTTGTAGTTCAGGCTGGCCCTGAGCTCACCATGTAGCCCAGGCAAGCCTTGAACTCAGCAATCCTCCTGCCTCTGCCTCCCGAGTGTTGGGATGACAGGCATGAGCCACCATGCCCGGCATTGTGGTGGGTGTGAGTCACCACGCCAGGTATTGTTGTATGTGGTTTCCGGGGATGAAATTTAGGAGTTTGCACTTGCTAGGCAGTCGCAGGAACCACTGAGCTAAATCTCCCGCCCAGCTATTGAGCACTTTAAATATGGCGAATATGACTGAGGAACCAAGTGTTTCATTTAGTTTCATTTTAATGACCATACATTTTAATAGTTGCCTATGACAAGTGCCCCGCCCCGTTGGATCCTGAGCTCTAGAAACACAGCACCTGTTGGAGGGTGGAGTCATCCCCTAGAGTGCCACCTACAGGTCTCCCAGAGAGACTCCCAAGCATTGCGGTGTCGCGCCCCTTTTCCAGCCGGGAGGTTCCGGTTTAGGATGTGGTTGTGTTCCTGAGCGCTGGGGAGGGGTGCCCAGGCCCTCTTTTTCTGCTTCCCCCTTTAAGGCCCTGCCTCCAACATGGACGTGGTCCGTCATTTTCCCCCGCAGCCTGGCATGCGCCCACTCTACTCGCTCCCACAGCGAGCGCTCCAGGTACTGTCAGGGAGAGAGTGACACGGGGCCCATCCTGCTGCCTGTACCCTGCCGTAGGCACAGGTCTCATGGACCTGAGCCCGGTGCTCCCGCCAAGCCCTTTGCCTTTCACCTGGCCATGGTCTTCTTGTCTGTCAAGTGGAGATCATCCTGACTCATGGGCTAAATATTATTAAGAATTGTGAGACTCGGGTCAGGGGTGAGTCAGCTTCAGATCTTTGGGTTATGGGGTAGGGTGCTTTGGGGTTTATTCTGGTCCCACTCATATGATGAACACTATCAGAGAAAAAGTCGTTTATTGAGGGTCATGAATACAAAAGAAAAGCAAGAAAACCACGCCACCTACCCTGGCCCCCCTCTCCTCTGGCTGTGACTCCAGGCCACCTCTAGACAGTTGCAGGTTCTCCCTGGCAATGGCAGTGGCTGCCAATGGAGGGAACGTGCCTGGCAAAGCCAGACTGACCATGTGGCATTCTCCCTGATGCCTCCTACATTTCAAACCTGAACCATTCTCAGCACACTGCTTGTCCTGGGGAAACAGTTATGTCAGAATCCTGTGGAGGACCCCATGTCCTTTTGGCCTGTGCCCTCTTTTCTCCTTACTTTTCCATGGTGGGATCATTGTAGTAGCCATTTCCTCATATCCTCTTCCTCTGCCAAAACCATGGGGTGCACCCTGGGCCGTCAGGGTGACCACCTGCACCTGCCCTGTCTCCTGGACCCATAGAGCCAACAGAACCTTCCTCCTTTCTGTGAGTGCAGGTTGCCCAGAGTAGCAGGAGGCGTCTTCTGTCACACTGCAATGCCAACTTCTTCTTCTTCACCATATGGTTGAGTTATAGACCTCTGGTATGTGCTTTTGCCTTTGAACCTCTGTTTGCAAAGGTGCTTCTGCCTGGACTGCTTTTCCTTTTTTACTTCCTTGCTTAAACCAAATGCTATTACCACCTCTTCTCTCAGTTCCCTCTTTTTCCCTGAGCAAGAACTCACCGCCAGCCCTCTGTACCCCTGTGACCTCCTTCTCTGCTCCTCTTGTACCACCTTGTCACTCATTCATGCTTGCTCTCCAAGTCGCCTGTTCATCTGGTTTGTCTGTCTTTCCTGCCAGCCAAAGGCCCCTGAGGATGTGACTTCCCTTTTCACTCTTTAGCCTTGGTGGCCACACACGGAGGCCCTCCTGGACACTGGGGACAGTGGTTGCCACAACAAATGGTGTGGGACGGTAGCAGGGTCAGAGAGCCTCAGAAGCTCCAAGCTTTGGGAGCAACCATGTGACACACAGTCCAGGGAGGACATACAACTGCACAGGGTAACGAGTTGTGCCTGAGAGTGGAGTTCAGGATGGCAGAAGAGAAGACGGAGCCCTAGCCTTCAAAGTATGATCCTCTGACCAGCCCAGCATCCTCTTAGAATGACTGTATTAGAAATCCAGACTATCAGCTCCAGCCTAGACCTATGGGTTTTCAGAATCTGAGTGAGGGTGGGTCCCAAAAGTCTGGACAGGATAGCCTTCCCAGTGATTCCAATACATGGTAAAGTTTGAAAATCAGAGAGACAGAGAGAGACTTGGTGAAGTTAAGAGACTTGGTGAAGATGAGAGGCCTGTCTGTATAATTCGGAAGCACATGTACCGTGGGGTCAGACTTCTTCAGTCCAGAGCCCTGAGAAGTAGAATGGTCAAGTGAGTGGGACTCAGTAAAACCATCTCTCAGTGGTCCCGAGCTTTCTTATGCATAGCAATCTCCTGGGTACTTTTTTTTTTTTTTGCTTTTTGAGACAGGGTCTCACTTTGTAGTTCAGGCTGGCCCTGAGCTCACTATGGTGCCCAGGCAAGTTGCCACGAACTCAGCAATCCTCCTGTCCCTGCCTCCCGAGTGCTGGGATTACAGGCGTGAACCACCACGTCCAGCATTGTGCTATGCAGTGTTGATTGTTGGTGGGCATGTCTCCACGCCCAGCATTCTATGTGGTTACTGGGGATCGAACTCAGGACCTTGCGCTTGCGAGGCAGGCACCGGAACCACTGAGCTAACCCTCCGGCCCTCTCCTGGTTACTTTTGAAAATTTCAAAAAGTCTAATTCTATGGGCCAGATAAGGCTCAGGAATTTGTATGTCAAAGAAGTTTCCAGCTGGTCTTGATGTGAGTCATTCAAGGATCATTCTTTTTTTTTTTTTTTTGCTTTTTGGAGACAGGGTCTTGCTTTGTAGTTCAGGCTGGCCCTGAGCTCACTATGGTGCCCAGGCAAGCTGCTGCAAACTCAGCAATCCTCCCGTCTCTGCCTCCGGAGTGCTGAGATTACAGGCGTGAGCCACCACGCCCAGCATTATATGTGGTAACCGGGGATCGAACTCAGGTCCTTA
>PVIC010013169.1:0-38486 GCA_004025085.1 Thryonomys swinderianus
TAAACCTCTTTCTTTTGATACAAAATCTTTGTTAACAAGTCTATTTTTATTCATTAAAAAATCCAACTAAAGATAGTTTGATTTTTAAAATCAATGTTCATTTAGTGATAATGATGATACAAAACCTTAACTGTGTTACCCAAGATGGTCTTGAACTCCTCAACCTCTCCCTCAGCCTCCTAAGTAGCTGAGACTACAAGCTTGTGTACCTTGGTGCTTGGGTGAATTGTCTTTTTTTTTTTTGAGACAGGGTCTCGTTTGTAGTTCAGTCTGGCCCTCAGCTCACTATGTAGCCCAGGCAAGTCTCAAACTCAGGAATCCTCCTGTCTCTGCCTCCCGAGTGCTGGGATGACAGGCGTGAGCCAGCATACCCGGTACTGTGGTATGTGGTAATGATTGCTGGTGGGCGTGAGCCACCATGCCCAGGGTTGTATGTGGTTACCGGGATCGAACTCAGGACCTTGCGCTTGAGGCAGGCACTGGAACCACTGAGCTAAATCTCCAGCCCAAGAAAGTGTAATTTTAACCTTATTAATCTGTATGAAATTCCAGCATTTAATTTGAATATTTATTTATATGATGTATGTATTTTTAGGTCTTTTATATAGTGTTTCCACCTCTCACTTGTAACTGCATGCATTATTTTTTTTGCATGGATTATTCTTTTTTTGTATTTTTAAAATTGTAATATAGGTACATTTTATGTACGCCTCATGATCATACTCATCATTGAGAATTTGTACCAGTATGTGATACAATTTAGTTCCCATTTTTTCTCATTCTCCTACCCACCCTACAACCCGTCACCCACCTATATACATTACATGAGTTTGTTTCCCCTTTTTTCTTTACATCGCAATTTTTTCTCTCCCCTCATTACTTACCCCTATCCCCATTTCCCTTAGGATATTTTCTATTTTATAGTGACTATCATACATTCTAGGATTTATTTATATTTTCAGTTTCTCATACCAGAGAAAAAATATGATATTTACATATTTGTGACCTATTTATTTCACTTATGAGTATGTCTTCAAGGTACATCCATTTGAATATGAGTCAAACTTATCATTCTTAATGGCAGAGTAATATTCCATTTTATTAAAAAACCACATCTTTATCCAGTCTAGAGTTGACAGGCATTTAGGTTGCTTCCAAGATTTAGCTATCCTGAACTGATCTGCTATAAACATGAGTGCACATATGTCACTGTGATATGAATATTTTACTTCTTTAGTGTATATCCCTAGCAGGGGAATAGCAGGGTCAAATGGGACCTCTAATCCTAGTTGGGTGTTTTCTTGTTTTGTTTTTTTGCAGTACCGGGGATCGAACTCGGACCCTTGTGCATCCAAGGTTGGCATGGTACCACTCGAGCTAAATCCCCAGCCTAATCCTAGTTTTTTGAGGAATTTCCACACTGATTTCCATAGTGGTTGTACAAGCTACATTCCTACCAACAGTGGAGAAGGGTTCCTTTCTCCCCATAGCCTCACCAGCATTTGTTGCTAGCTAATTTTGAGGTAGCAGCCATTCTTTGTGGAGTGAGATGAAGTCTCAGAGTTGTTTCCATCTGCATCTTTCAAATGACCAGTGATGTTGAACATTTCTTCCTGTGTTTCTTTTTCTATTTTTTACACTTTTTTAATTTTTTGAGACAAGGTCTCACTTTGTAGTTCAGGCTGGCCCTGAGCTCACTATGTATCCCAGGCAAGCCTGGAACTCAGCAGTTCTCCTGCCTCTGCCTCCCCAGTGCTGGGATTACAGGCATGAGGCACCACACCCAGCACTGTGGTGTATGGTACTGATTGCTAGTGGTTGTGAGTCATGACGTCTGGCATTGTTGTATGTTGTTACTGGGGATGAAACCAGGGACCTTACACTTGCCAGGCAGGCACCAGAACCACTGAGCTAAATCTCCAGCCATCTTCAGATGTTTCTTAGCTGCTTTTACTTCTTCATCTGAAAAGTCCCTGTTCATTTCAGATTGATGCATTATTCTGGAGACTAGGGAAAGCTCAAGGTATTGTTATATTAGCCTAAATTTTTGTATTAACCTTTTTAATATTGCCTATATAAATGAATATTAATCTCAGCACTTAGGATGCTGAGCCAGGAAGATTACTGTGAGTTTGCAGCCAGCCTAAACTTCATAGCAAGATCCTGTCTGAAAAAATCCCAAATTCAGTAAGTAAATAAACACTTGCACATGAATTCCTTCTGATGGCCCCCAAAGAACTAACTTGATTTGGTTCCCTTTACTTCAACAGTGTTATCTCACTCCCTCTCCCTGCTGCTCAGCCTGTAGGAACAGCTGCACATAGACTTTCTAGGCTGTGCCATCCACACAGTAGCCCTTAGTGTGACTGTTTAAGTTTAAATTAATTAAAATGAAACAAAAATTCAGTGCCTTGATCACACCAAGCCACATTTCCAGTTCTCAGCAGGGCCATGTGCCAAGTTGCTGCTGTGTGGGAAAGCACCTTCAAGAACACTGCTGGTACCATAGAAAGTACTGTCAGGCAGCTCCAGTCTGAAGGAAGGAGTGGTTTCCACTTGTGAATAGGTCCCACTGCAACAGTTAAAGCCACTATTGCCACTAACCAAGGAGTGAAGAATGGTAGACTAGAATTCTCATGCTGGGCGTGGTTGTTCACACCTATAATCCCAGCACTTGGGAGGCAGAGACAGGAGGATTGCTGAGTTTGAGAATTGCTGAGTTCGAGGCTTGCCTGGGCTACATAGTGAGCTCAGGGCCAGCCTGAACTACAGTAAAATGAGACCCTGCTCTCAAAAAAAAAATTTATTCTCATTCTCATTCTGTTTCTGTCTCTGTGTCTCTCTGTCTCTGTGTCTCTGCCTTTCTCTGTCTCTCCCTCTCACCTTCTGTTTCTTTCCCTCCACCTGTTCAGTATTAGAGACTGAATCCAGGGGACTGCTCTACCACAGAGCTATAGATTTATCCTCTTACTGCTTTTACATTTTGAGGGTCTCATTAAGTTACCCAGGTTGGCCTCAAAGTAGCAATCCTCCTGCCTCAGCCTCTTGAGTCACTAGGACTATAGGGGTTTGCCACCGTGGCCACCTCCCCCAAATTCTCCTGAACAGAATAGATAATTCTACAACCTTCTGGAAATCATGCTCAAGTATATGCTACAGAAGAAAAGAGCTTCTTTTGTCCATGTACATATAGGCAGCAGTGAGTAGGATTGTGCTGGTCTCATCCCAGGTCCCAGCACTAGAAAGAAGCCAGGGAAGAGATATGGTGCCTTTCCGCTCTGATCCAAAGCAGCCAATGGAAGAGACTCTGATACACAGTGGGGTAGGATCAAATGTGCCAGAACTGCTGAGAAGAACATGTGTGTCCATGGGGGAAAGTTTCTTAGCAAACTTCTATAGACTGAGCTGCAGCCCTGCTCTGCCTTCTCACGTACATTGCCATGGCGACATCTCAACAAGTCCAGCAGACAGCACAAGTGCCCACCACTTGCTTCCTTAAGAGCTGTGGCCACAGCTACTATACAGATTCAATGCAATTCCAATTGAAATCCCAATGGTATACTTCACAGAGCTAGAGAAAATAATACAAAAATTCATCTGGAACCACAAGAAACCTAGAATAGCAAAAGCAATTCTAAGCAACCATGACATGGCAGGGGGTATTACAATCCCCAATTTAAAACTCTACTATAAAGCCACTGTGATAAAAAACTGCATGGTACTGGCAAAGTAACAGACCCGAGGACCAGTGGAATAGATTAGAAGATGCAGAAACAACCCCAGGTACTCTAAGCCACCTTATCTTTGACAAAGGAGCCAAACATCCTCAATGGAGGAAAGACAACCTGTTTAACAAATGGTGCTGGAAAAATTGGGCTTCAATTTGCCAAAAGCTAAAGCTAGACCTATCTCTTTCACCATGCACAAAACTAAACTCACAATGGTTACGAGACTTAAACATTAAAACAGAAACAATAAGCCTCCTGGAAAACAGATTAGGTAAAACTCTTGGAGACATTGGCTTAGGCAGAGACTTTATGAATAAAACCTCTATAGCACAAGAACTAGCAGAAAGAATCAACAAATGGGATCTCATTCTACTGAAAAGCTTTTGCATAGCAAAAGAAGTCACTGACACTGCCAAAAGACCACCAACAACATGGGAAAAAATCTTTACTAGTTTTTTATCAGACAAAGGGCTATTATCTACAATATATAAAGAACTTAAACAGACCAGCCTCTCCAAGTTTAAAGACCCAGTTCAAAAATGGGCATCTGAAATGAACAGACACTTCTCAGAGGCAGAAGTTAAAGCAGCTAAGAAACATGAAGAAATGTTCTACATCACTGGTCATTCGAGAGATGCAAATGAAAACAACACTGAGATTTCACCTCACTCCACAAAGAATGGCCGCTATTACAAAATCAAACAACAATAAATGCTGGCGAGGCTGTGGGGAGAAAGGAACCCTTCTCTACTGTTGGTGGGATTGCAGACTTGTGCAACCTTTGTGGAGATATGTGTGGAGATTTCTCAGAAAACTAGGACTAGGGGTCCCATTTGACCCTGCCATCCCCCTGCTAGGAATATACCCAAAAGAATTTAGAAGACCACAGTGGAAAGATAGATGTACACCCTTGTTCATAGCAGCTCAGTTCGTGATAGCTCAATCTTGGAAACAACCCAAATGCCCATCAACTGGAGACTGGATAAAGAAGATGTGGTTTTTTAATAAAATGGAGTACTATTCTGCCATAAAGAATGACAAGATTGATTCATTTAGGTGCAAATGGATGCACCTGAAGGACACGCTAAGGAGTGAAATCAATAGAGCACAGATAGGTAAATCCCAGATCTTCTCGTTGATATGAGCACCGGTAGATGCAAATGAGCTCTAGTAGTATGACAGTCTTTTCAGAATCGGAAATTTCCAAAGGAAATTTGGTGTGGGGATGTAATGAGGGGAAGGAATAAATATGATTCTGAAAGAAATAAAAGAGCATGTATATAGGGGGTGGGGAGGTGTGGGTGGGGATATGGGTAAAAATGAGAATTGACTGTGTCATATATTGGTACAAATTCCCCAATGTTATCTGTGAGTGTGAGATGTATGCAAAATGTACCAATAAAGAATGCAATTTAAAAAAAAAAGAGCTGTGGCAATCACCGGGCATCATGGCACACAGCTACTACTAATCCCAGGTGCTCAGGAAGCTGAGGCAGGAGGATTGAAAATTTGAGCTCAGCTTTGGGCATTTAGTGGCTTAGTGAGATCTTGTCTCAAAAATGAGGTAATGAGGGTGTAATGCAGTGGTAGAGCACTTGCCCACCATGGGCAAGACCAAAAAAAGTGTGGCAGCTGAGGTCTAGAGAGCCTGAGCTCCTTCCTCACCATTACACTGGGTCAGCGGTCAAAGTAGGATTTGAACATCACTTGATCCAAGTCCAATTCGTCTCTACCCTGTTCCTAAGGTCATTATTTTCTTTTCCTTTAAGCTCCTGACTTACACAACTGATAATGAGGGGGTTTGTTTTGTTTTGTTTTGTTTCAGGAACTTCCTGGCAACAATATTGGCCTCTTGCAACAGTTAGGATTTTTGGTTATAACTGAAGCTAGCCTAAGCAAAAAAAAAAAAAAAAAAAGAGAGAGAGAAGAAAAGAAATTTTTCATTCAAGTAACTTAAAAGTATAGGTGGTGGTTTTGATATCTCAGATATCTCTATCACCCAGGTCTCAAACCAAAAGCTGTCTTTAGGGTTGGGAATGTAGCTGGCACAGCGCCAGCCTGCCAAACATAAGGTCCTGAGTTTGATCCCTGGTACCATAAAAAAAAAAAGAGAAAAAAGCTGGGCGTGGTGGCTCATGCTTGTAATCCCAGAACTCAGGAGGCAGAGGCAGCAGGATTGCTGAGTTTGAGGCTTGCCTGGGCTACATAGTGAGCTCAAGGCCAGCCTGAACTACAAAGCTAGAGCTTGTCTCAAAAAAAAAAAAAATCTGTCTCACATACTTTGGGTATGGGATGTTTTGTTTTGTTTTGTTTTGGTGCTGGGCCTCAAATCCACCACCCCCTGAGTGCTAGACAAGTGGTCTGCCATTAAGCTATGTGCCCAGCCTTCTAACTCTTTTTATTCTCAAGCTAGGTTTCCATCTGAAATTTATAGATGGCTGCCAGCATCCCCAGCCTCCCTCACTACACATGTACTATACTCTGTGGTAGACAAAGCCTCTGAATTGAAAATTCCAGAAAAATTCCTGGAGCTGGCACTCATTGGTTGGATTTGGGTTAGCTGTTCACTTAGAACCAATCATTGAAGACAGACAGAGGTGGTATTCTGGTTGGCCAGGTCTGGACCACATGCCCTCTCTGATTTTATCCATGGTGATGGAGGAGGGAAGGGTGATTCCTCTGCCTGACCAGACTCCAAGTCATCTTGCCATCCTTGGACATGGAGTCTGACTCAGGGAAACTGAAGCCTGAGTTTAGTCTCTAACTATGTTACAGCAGGAAGAGGTCTATCTGGTCTATTAGCTTCCATAGTGAAAGATGCTCTCTAGAAATCACCCATTTCACCACACAGTTGGGGAAGGGTAACCCACAGAAAGAAACTGGGTAGCTAGAGGAAAAGGGAATAGACATCAATTGTCTGGATACCCATGAGCAAGCTGCACTGGTCTCAGCAGGCCTCTGCCCGCACTCCTCACAAGGCAGGCTGGGCTCACCACACTCCTCATCTCCCACACCACATGTCCTGCCCTGTGAACTACTGTGTTACTCATCACCCTGGGAGCCCTTTCCTCCTTGTCCCACCTGCAAAGCCCTATGCATTAGCAGACCTGTTCCAAAGGCCCCTGTCTGCTCTCCAGTGTGAATCTGGCCCTAGGGCAAGGTCTATCAGGTGAAATCAAAAACCTACAAAAGTGCTTTCGCTTTAATGAGCTCCTCCTACAGCTCATGGTTTTACTTTCATCATGGAGTTAACAGCTGCCATTCCAACGTGTTCCCTTTGAAATTAATGGTGGAAGAGCTGCCCTCATCCTCTTGCTTCCTTTTTGCTATGTTCCTGCCCCAAGAAGTCTTCAAACAGCTTGTTTCTTTGAAGCAGAATTAGTAAGTTGCTAACATTCTATCATCATTTTTCTATCATGACCTTGTATCAGTAAGGACTCCTTTGATTGGGGGTCAGAAGTCTATTCAAATTGGTTTTATTGGCTCATATAATAGAGGTTCTTTTGTGTGTGCTATGGATCAAACCCACGGGTTTGCATTATGCTAGGCAAAGCACTTTGAGCTGAGCGACACTCCCCAACTGTGACTAGAAGTCCTCTAAAAAAAAAAAAAAGTCTTACTGTGTAATACAGGTTGGCCTTGAACTCACAGACCTCTTCCTCAACCTACTGAGTGCTGGCATGTCATCAGGAATCAACCTAATGGTACTGTTTCTCAGATGTTGTATAACAAATTACTCCAAGATTTATGGTTTAAAACAGCAGCAGTCAATGAGCATTTCTTAGGTTCTGATGGCCAGCGATTCAGGAGCAGTTTAGCTGGATGACTGTAGCATTGGGGAAAGGCGTGGGCCTTTGTGCGGTGGGGCCTTCATCCTTTTGGGTGGTAGGGCATTGCCCTTGAGGTGAATTATGGTATTTTTAGTAGAATCTTAATTCTCACAAAAGAGTTGTTAGAGGTAAGTCTGGCCTTTCCTCTTCTCTCTAACATTATGAATCCACATGCAACCACTGTTCCCATATGGGTCCCACCATTGTGATCTCCATATAGTGTGACAGCTAAGGAGAACTCTCACGAAAGCCTAGCCCCTAGGCCCTGCTGTTTGGACTTTTGGCCTCCAAAAATTGAAAATTAAATATACCACTCAACTTTATAAATTAGTTTCAGGAATTTTATTTTAAAAATAGAAAGCTGATACAAGGTCCTCATGAGATCGCAAATTCCCTCTGCTCCTATGTGAGTCAGCAGTGTTCACATGGTGGTCAATTTGGTGCTCATTGCTGGCAAGAGGGTTTATTTTCTTCCCTCATGGGTGTCTGCATGCTGCCTGCATATTTTCACAGAGCAGCACCGGGTTCCCTCAAGAGAGATCCAAGGACCAAGACAGACTTCAATGCCTTTTATGATCTCAGCTTGAAAGTCTAACACCATCATTTCTGCTAATGTACTGGACACATAGTACAGCTCTGATTCAACATGAAATGGGGCTGTATAAGGCCATGGATCCCAGCAGGTGAGGATGAAGCAGGGATGTCTTGGAGGCTGCCTGTCACCGCATTCCTCTCCCTAAGATGCCTAAAATAGGGGGCTTCTCTCTCTCTCTCTCTTTTTTTTTTTGAGACAGGGTCTCACTTTGCAGTTCAGGCTGGCCTTGAGCTCACTATGTAGCCCAGGCAAGCCTCGAACTCAGCAATCCTCCTGTCTCTGCCTCCCGAGTGCTGGGATGACAGGTGTAAGCCACCACGCCCGGCTTTCTCTCTTTCTTTTGAAGGGCATGATTATTTTTTTAAAAACTGTACCAAACTGATCGTGATGACCAATATACACATGATGGGGGCTTCTCTTTGATTGCATTCGCCCTTTGATCCCCAGTAGGACCTGGGACATAAGACTGCCCTTAGCACTCAGTCCAGTCCCACTGTCCAGAAAACAGGGAGAATGCAGTTTTCCATTATTCTACCCACCATCCTTCTTTAGGGCCTACCAAGGAAGCTGCTCTGCTTGGCTTTCCACAGCCTGTGCCCCACCAGGGCAGCTTGACCAGTTTTCAATTCCTAAGCCTCAGGGACCTTTGACCAGCCCAATTGATCTGGACTTCTGGGCAGGCAGCTAGATCAACAGATAGACGCCATGAGGGCTCTACTGCTCCTGGGGTCCCTGTTGGTGAGCCTGAAGTTGGCACTTTTGGTGAGGGCTATGGGAACTAGGATTGGGCCAGGATGGCCATGGAGGTGCCAGGGACCTCTACCCACACTCTGTTCACCCAGGCGGCTGGGCGGCCTATGTGGGAAGGCATAGCCAGGCGAGAGGGCCCGGGCAGAGGAAACAGACAAGACAGAAGTGGCAGATGTGAGAGCTTTACTGCCTTTCTGGGGAAGAGAGGGCCCTAGAAAAACAATGGGAGGGGGAAGGAGGGGTTCAAATCTTCTGAGGAAGTCTTTGCATTTCTGAGCCATGAAAGGAAGGCTGGGGCCAGTGTAGGATCAGGGGCTTGTTAGACTTTCTAGGCAAATGCCTTCTTACCTCTGCAGGTTCCACCACCTTGGAAAGGCCCCAAGGAACATAAGCACAGCATAGAGGAGCTCACAGCCGGTAAGTGGTCTGACTCCTCTCCTGTGACACTCCTGGGGGGAGGAGGCTGTGCAGTCTCAGGGTAGCCTCAGGCTCTTGGAATGAGGGGACAGATTCCAAGGAGAGGTTTGGCTGACATTCAGATCTAGGTACTATGATGCTAGGTCTTGAGCTCATGGGTGCTGGGGCCTCAGTGTGATACTTGAGTCCAGGGCTTGCGGTATATCCATATGCCCCATCTAGAGCCTGCATCAAGCTAGTGCTTGCAGTAGCTGCTGTTGATGCCACCACACCTGGGTTCTTCCCCTACCTTCCCATATTCTGCTGTTTTTTTCCTTTTCACAACATTTCTCAAGGGCATCAGTCATAGCATATAGATCTCAGGGCCCAGCATAGGGCTCTGAATCTGACTCATCACTGATGAGCTGGGCGACTCTGGGTGAATGAGGACCTCTCTGTGCTTTAGTTGCCCCATTTGTAAAACCAGCCTGGTAATAGTGAACCTCTCAGGGTTGTTTAGAAAGAAAAATGAGTTGTTGATATCTATAAGGCCCTAAGTTTAGTGCTTAGTGCTTGAAACGTGCTTTAAAAATCTCAGATTTTGGATCCAGGCGTGGTGGCACATGCCTGAAATCCCAGAATTTAGGAAACTGAGGCAGGAGGATCCCCATGACTTCGAGACCAACCTGGACTACATACTTCAAGTCCAGGATGAAGTACATAGTGAGAATTTGTCTTAAAAACCAACCAACCGGGCCGGAGGGTTGCTCAGTGGTTCCGGCGCCTGCCTCGCAAGCGCAAGGACCTGAGTTCGATCCCTGGTAACCACATATAATTCTGGGCGTGGAGACACACCCACTAACAATCAACACCACATACCACAATGCTGGACATGGTGGCTCACGCCTGTAATCCCAGCACTCGGGAGGCAGAAACAGGAGGATTGCTGAGTTCGCGGCGGCTTGCCTGGGCACCATAGTGAGCTCAGGGCCAGCCTGAACTACAAAGCGAGACCCTGTCTCCAAAAAGCAAAAAAAAAACAAAAAAAAAAACAACCAACCAGGACCCGAGGTTTAGCCCAGTGGTTCTGGCACCTGCCTAGCAAGCACAAGGTCCCTGGTTTGATCCCCGGTAACTACATACCAGAGTGCAGGGTATGGTGACTCACACTCAACAGCAATCAGTACCACATACCACAGTGCTGGGCATGGTGGCTCACACCTGTAATCCCAGCACCCGGGAGGCAGAGACAGGAGGATTGCTGAGTTTGAGGCTTGCCTAGGTAGGCTACATTGTGAGCTCAGGGCCAGCCTGAACTACAAAGCGAGACCCTGTCTCAAACAAACAAACAAACAAAAACTAACCAAGCAACAGAACCCCCAAAATGTTAGGTTTGGGGATGGGAAAATAGCTTAGTGATAGAGGACTTGCCTTGTATGAGCAAAGCCTCAGATTCGAGTCATCGCACCACAAAAGAAGCAGACAGACAACCCATTATAGAGCTCCCACTTACACGAGGGACATCTGTCACCTCTCCATTCCTCAAGCCTTACCACAGCTCCCTATTGCCTTCCCTTACCAAGCATTACAAATATGTCCAGAGTGCCCATTGTTCTGAGGCTTATGAACTAGATGGACCCTATGCTGATAATTCTGCTCTAGTTGGGTCAGGCTTCAGCCCACAGCATGACATTGAGGCCCAGGCCAGTGTGAATCTGGATTCCTGAAGCATCTTTTCCTCAACCCTCACCAAGCCAAACTACTTTTCTCCTGTTTGCCTAAGCCAACAGTAGTTCTTTTTTTCTGTTTATTTTCACCCAGCTATTGCCCTGTCTTTACCTAATTGCCTATCTAATATCCACTTCCTCTCTGTACCTCCCATTCACTTAGAGGTCCTACTCAGATTCCACTGTCTCTTTATATCTTCCGTCTCTTGCTTTGGTCTTTGGCAAGTGCAACTTTATTATGGGTTTAATGACAAAATAGCAGTAGATGTTTATTGAACACATACTACTGTGTCAGACACATAGGTTTTATAGGCATTCTCTCTCAGCTCCACAATATTTTCTGAAGTAGATACAAGCAAGTCTTATTATTCACAGTAGTTTTGTTCTATAAAGTCACCATGAATATCAAATTCACAAATACTGTTAGGTTCCTGCGAGTCCCTGTTATAGCATTTATTTATTTATTTATTTATTTATTTATTTATTTATTTATTTATTTATTTATTTATTTATTTATTTATTTATAGTTTTAGATAGGGTCTTGCTTTGTAGTTCAAGCTGGCCCTGAACTCACTATGCAGCCCAGGTTAGCCTCCAACTCACAATAATCTTCCTGCTTCTGACTCCTAAGTGCTGGGGTTACAGGTGTGAGCCACCATGCAAGGGAATTTTGGTATGTGGTACCAGGGATTGAACTCAAGCAGCTGCTGGAACCACTGAGCTAAATCCCTGGCTCTGGTTATAGCATTTTAATCAGGTCCCAGGATATAACCTTGTTTCATATGTGCTTCTATTTGACACTGACCTCACAGCCAGCAGCATTATATCTCATGCCTGATAAAGCTTCTCTAATACACATTTTCTCCATCAGACATATGGCAGCCTTCTTGCATTAGGAACAGAGACACAGCACTTTGGGTTAGGCACGAGGGGCCATTTTGAATGGCAAAATTACCACAGGAAGCACAGAATGTACAAAAAACCACACTGCAGTAAATAGATTGTGAAAAAGGACATTTGTTTACAGCATGAAAACTGAACAAAGAAAGTAGAACATTACCTTGCTGGACCTCAACCTGAAATGTACACATTTACTTACTTATTGATTGACTGATTGAGACAAGTTCTTGGTTTGTAGTTCAGGCTGGCCCTGAATTCACTGTGTAGCTCAGGCTAGCCTCAAACTTATGGCAATCCTCCTGCCTCAGCCTCTCAAGTGCTGAGATTACAGGTGTGCACCCCCCTGGCCCACCTCAGAACTCATCTTCTTCAGAAGATGTTTCTTGAGCACACAACCTTTTAGAGGATTTTTTTTCCAATCACTGTGAGGCAGAGACTGGGCAACTGGGCACAGAGGAAGTCCTCAAGAGGTGTTATTCCACAGGTCTTACTGTCACTGGGAAGCCCTGCCACTTCCCCTTCCAGTACCACCGACAGCTGTACCATAAATGTATCCACAAGGGCCGATCAGGCTCCCGGCCTTGGTAAGAGGGGCTTGAATCAAGGCCTGTAGCAATGGATTCTGACCTCCTTATATCCAAGGCAACCTGCTAAAAAAAAGGGGGTTTTGAAGGGGAGGGCGGCCAGCCCCTGGGCAGAGCAGGAGGGCCTCGTCTGTTTCTACAGGTGTGCCACCACCCCCAGTTTTGATGAGGACCAGCAATGGGGATACTGCCTGGAGCCTAAGAAAATAAAAGGTATGTCCCACGGCATTGGGGATGGTCCAGGGCCTTCTTTTCTCCCAGTTCTCTTTCTGGGTATCATCATCAGACCTCAAATACCTGGGATTCTGGCTCAGGCCTTTCCTTCCCTTCATAATCCCCTTTAGAGAAACTGAGAGGTTGAATTCTGTAGAGAGACAGCCTGTTTTGCAGATGAGTAAACTGAGACGTGGCAGTTTGGTCTCAAAGTCCCGTGGCAAGGAGGTTCAGGTAAGGACTTGGCCCTTGCTGCCGATGTGACTCATACTTCCTCTCGGTTTCGATCTCCAGACCACTGCAGCAAGCACAACCCCTGCCACAAAGGAGGGATCTGTGTGAACACGCCCAGCAGCCCCCACTGCCTCTGTCCAGAGCACCTCACTGGGAAGCACTGCCAGAGAGGTAAGGGGAATTGGCAAGGGAGGGGACCCTGGGCACAGGGTAGCCTCACACCTACTGAAGAGGTTCCTGCAGGTGGGACTCTGCGTGGTCCAGGCCACTGTGAGACCACAGTCCCTTAATTCCCAGAGAAGTGCTTTGAGCCTCAGCTTCACCGATTCTTCCATGAGAACGACGTGTGGCTTAGAACTGGACCTGCAGGGGTGGCCAAATGTCACTGCAAGGGTCCTGATGTGCACTGTAAGCCCGCACCCAGCCAGGGTAAGAGGGCCCTTGGAAACTAGAGGGGAGGGGACTTGAAAGTCAAGAGAAGCCAGCTGGAAACTAGGAGGCTACCTTTGCCCCTCCCCTCAGCCTGCCGCACCAATCCATGCCTCAACGGGGGCCGCTGCCTGGAGGCGGAGGGTCACCGTCTCTGCCACTGCCCAACCGGCCACACTGGACCCTTCTGTGACTTGGGTGAGTGACAGCCTCAGCAGGAGAGCCTAGACTCACGTGGTAAGGGCTTGCACAGAGGGACAAGGGAGGCTGGAGAAGTGGGTTCAAGGTGGGGGCAGGAGAGCCACCACCTCGCAGCAGGGAGCACCCTTTCTCCCCAGACGAGAAGGCGAGCTGCTATGATGGCCGCGGGCTCAGCTACCGCGGCATGGCCGGGACCACTGTGTCGGGCGCGGTGTGTCAGCGGTGGGCCTCGGAGGCCACCTACCGGAACATGACTGCAGAGCAAGCGCTGAGCCGAGGACTGGGCCACCACGCCTTCTGCCGGTGCACTGGGCAGGGCAGAACAAGGCTACCCCCTCCCCAAGACCTTCTTTGGGGGTCTCCTCAAGCCTTAACAACACCCCCTCTTGAGATTACAGGAACCCTGATAATGACACCAGCCCTTGGTGCTTTATCTGGATCGGCAACCGGCTCAGCTGGGAGTATTGCGACCTGCCCCAGTGCGCCCCAACCCCGTCAGCGTCCGCACCCTGGGTTCACCTCGGGCGTGACGACCTGCCCAGGCCCCATCCTTCAGTACCGCAGAAGCCTCAGCCCACGACCCGGGCCCTAGGTAGTTGGGGGAAAGGGGAAGTCTCAGCTCTGAGGGCGGGGGTCAGCTAGATAACGGGCACTGATCTCCCGGTCCTTCTCCTGAAGCCTCGGCAGACCAGCTGCCCAGGACTGGCCCGGTCCTCTGCGGACAGCGGCTCCGGAAGCGGCTGTCCTCCCTGAGTCGTATCGTCGGTGGACTAGTGGCGCTGCCCGGGTCGCACCCCCACATCGCGGCGCTGTACTGGGGTCACAATTTCTGCTCCGGCAGCCTCATCGCCCCCTGCTGGGTGCTGACTGCAGCTCACTGCCTGCAGAACCGGCGAGTATCCACCGCCTGGGGCCCTCGGGAAGCCTGCCGGCCCGAGAATCCTTGAACCTAGCTTCAGCCTGGAATCTCAGCCTCCATTCTCGCCTCCCACCCCGAATCCTCCAAAAGAAAGCTGGAAACCTGGGGAAAGTTTCGAACCAGGGAGCTCCCAAAATGTCGGCGGCCTGTTCTGAGTACGCTGCCTCTCCCGCCCGGCCCGCAGGCCAGCGCCCGAGGAGCTGACGGTGGTGCTCGGCCAGGACCGCTACAACCAGAGCAGTGAGCATTGCCAAGTGCTGGCCGTGCACTCCTACCACCTCCACGAGGCCTTCTCGCCCAGCAGCTACCAGAACGACCTGGGTGCGGGTGGGCGGGAGCCTGTGCGGGGAGGGGGCAGAAATCGGGGGCGGGCCGGCGTCCCCGCCTAATACTCCTCCCCCTCCGCCCGGGTAGCTCTGCTGCGTCTGCAGGAGAGTGCGGACGGCAGCTGCGCGAAACTGTCGCCTTACGTGCAGCCCGTGTGTCTGCCCGGCGGAGCCACCCCACCCTCAGAAGCCGAGGCTGCACTCTGCGAGGTGGCCGGCTGGGGCCACCAGTTCGAGGGTAGGCAATGGCATTGGGCGGTCGGGAGACCTCACGACAATATCGACCAGGGTGTTTTAAGGAGCGGCGGCATGAGAGACTTGTTCTGTAATCCGCGCTCCCCAGCCTGTGATCTACAGTTGAGGCGTCCAGACCTCCTGGGGGACTAGGAGAACCGCACTCGCTCCTGGTTTCCCCTGAGCTCCGGGTCGCAGGGGCTACTGGGACTCTCAAGCAGGCGTGTGGTGTGCTGCTTTGGGCGCCAGGCTCTGGCAAGCTGCACGGGGGTGGGAATGGGTTTGCTGTCTGGGCTGCCTTCCCCATTCAAATGCAGACTGCGTGGTGGGCCTATTTCCTTGCCTTTGAAGTGGAGTTGACCTGCAGCTCCCTCCCATCCCGTTGGTTGTGACGGAGAAAGGTCATGGCTGAGGGTAGAAGCGTCCATGCTGTCTGGACCGGTGTGAGCAAGGTGCTCTGGGTTCGCAGGGGCAGAGGAATATTCCACCTTCCTGCAGGAGGCACAGGTGCCCTTCATCTCCTTGGAGCGCTGCTCTGCCCCCGAGGTGCACGGAAATGCCATTCTCCCGGGGATGCTCTGCGCTGGCTTCCTCGAGGGTGGCACGGATGCCTGCCAGGTGAGCCCTGGAAGCTGGCCAGTGCCTCCCCCAAACTCATCAGGAGCAGGGCGAGGGCACTGAGCTGTGTGTTCCCGACCCAGGGTGACTCCGGGGGCCCTCTGGTATGCGAGGACCAGGATGAGGCAGCAGAGCACCGGCTCACCCTTCGAGGCGTCGTCAGCTGGGGCTCTGGCTGTGGCGACCGAAACAAGCCTGGGGTCTATACTGATGTGGCCAACTACCTGACTTGGATCCAGAAACACACAGCTTCCTGATTGCCCAGGGACTCATCATCCCTGCTGGGTAATTACAGAAGTTCTGGGAAGATGTCAGGTGTTATTGTGGGCAGTAAGGATTGTGTCACATTCCTTCCAGTCTCTGGTCAGGTGACAGAAGGGTAGGAATTCAATAAAGTGCTTTGTAAATGCTTCTTAGGAAATGCCAAGAGAGAAAACTTGCACAGCCCACAGTTGCCCTCACAGAGCAGGATGTGTGACACCTTAACATGAGAGCTTTAGATTATAGTACATATATTTTCACTGGGACTTACTGCATGCCAAGCCTGTGCAAGGTGAGTCTGAAAATTATTCCTTATAAGGAACTAAAACTAAATTTTTTTGAGACAGGTCTCACTGTATTGTCTAGGTTGGCCTACGAACCCATGGCCATCCTCCTGCCTCAGCCTCCCAAGTGCTGGGATTACAGGGGGTATGCCACCACACCCAGCCTCTAAATTCATTCTAAAAGCAATGGTTCTCAGCCTTGACTGAACATTGGAATCAGGTGGGGAACACTGCCTCTCCCGTCAACTCCTAGGCCTCCTGTGTGTGCTAGGACTCAGTGCAATGAAGAGCAATTAAATTAGTATCTCTAGGGAGAGACAGTAATGGTACCTTTTTAAAGCTTTCCAGGTGATCCTGTGGGCAGCTGAGGTTGAGCACCATAGTTGAAAATACTTAATGTTGGGCCACAGATTTAGCTCGGTGGCGCAAGGTCTTGAGTTTGATTCCCAGAACAAAACAAAAAAATTGCTTAACATTAAAACAGTGGCATGCATCCTGAGCACTAGCAACATTAAATACTCCCATCTCCACCCAATTGTATATTGGATCTCAAAGTCCTTTGACCAGCATGACCAAAAACTTGTTAGCCATGCAAAAATCTTAGGCTCCATTGTAGACTAAGGAAGCAGAAACCTAGGTTAAGACCCAGCAATCCACCCAACAGCCTTCAAGGGCATTCTGATGCTCCCTAAGGCTCCAGAGCCTCCATCTGGGAGATAAATGTTTCCTTTACAGGATAAGAGATCCAGTTGTCCAGAAGAGGCATCTCTGTTGTTGTTGTTCTTAATTTTTTTTTTTTCAATACTGGGGATTGAGCCCAGGGCCTTCGCACCCAGCTACATCCCCAGTCCTTTTAATTTATTGTTACTTTTTCGGGGGGGTGGGGAAGACAGGGTCTCATGTTTTGTAGTTCAGGCTGGCCTTGAATTCACTATATAGCTCAGGTAAGCCTGGAACTCAGCAATCCTCCTGCCTCTGCCTCCTGAGTGCTGGGGTTATAGGCTTGAGCCACAAAGCCTGGCATTTGTGGTGTGTGGTACTGATTGCCAGTGGGCATGAGTCACCACGCCCAGTTTTGTTATATGTGATTTCTGGGAATCGAACCAGGGACTTTGGGCTTGCTAGGCAGGCTAGGGAACCACTGAGCTAAATCTCCAGGCCAATTTATTGTTACTTTGAGACAGGAGCTAGTGAAATTGCCCAAGTTAGGCTCGAACTCTCCATCCTTAGCCTTCTACAGCACTGGGTTTTGTTTGGAGACAAGATCTCACTATGTAGTGCAGACTGATTTTGAACTCAAGGCAGCTCTCCCCTGGCCTCAGCCTCCTGAGTGCTGGTACCTCAGGCAACCACGCCCAGCAACACCCTTTTCAATGTGCTTTTGAATTGGTTTTCTAGGGTCCCTTTGAGTGGTCCTTGATTCCTTGCTCACTTTAGAACTTCCCACGCATAAAATGCGAACACCATGGCGGCGTTCTCCAGCCTAGTAACCGATCTGGGACACAGTGCCAGTCCAATCACAGCCCCGCCCCCGCTCACGTCACAGTGTCCCGGTCGTTCCTAGTGCGCCCAGCGGCTGGATTTCCTTCGGGCGGGGGATGGGAGACTGGAAGGGCTTCATCAGTGAGGTGCTGCGGGACCAGCGCATCGAAGACGTGGCCATCGTGGGCCATGCGAATAATCGCTGCGTGTGGGCATCGCGGCCTGGGGGTCTGCTGGCTGCCATCTCCCCGCAGGAGGTGGGCGTGCTCACGGGGCCCGACCGGCACACCTTCCTACAGACCGGCCTGAGCTTGGCTGGCCGCCGCTGCTATGTGATCCGTGACCACCTGCTGGTCGAGGGCGACTGCGTGCTGGACGCGCGCTCCAAGGGGCTGGACGGGCGAGCCGTCTGCGTGGGCCGCACGTCGCACGTGCTCCTCGTGCTCATGGGTCGGCGCGGCGTGCACGGGGGCTTGCTCAACAAGAAGACGCACGAGCTGATCCGCGGGCTGTGTGTGCGCGGTGTGTAGCAGGACAGCCAGGCCACCCACGGTGGCAGCGGGACCAGAATAAACCGTGAACTGGGCGTCATGGGCTCATCTTCTGCTGCATGTGGGGAGTCGGCAAATCAGGAAAGTGGGTTATGGGAAGATCCTCGCAGGAGCGTGTTCCTGGTGGGCTGGGATTCTAAATCTAGAGTCTGCTCAGCAATCCCCAGCTATGGGCGCCTTGCGGAGGCCTCTGGTCTGACTGCTGCTCCTTGGCGCTTTCCTGGGATCCTCCGCGCCAGCTGAGCAAGAATCAAAAGTGGGAGCCTTTCTCAAGCTCTTCCTCAGATCTCAGCAGTCTCTTCCAGGAATTCCAGTGTGCCTGGGCAGCATTGTGAGAGTAGTCCCCATGCTGCCAGGGCCCCGCTCCAGCCTGTGCCAGCTATGGGGGGGGGGTCAGGGCTTTGGGCTGGAGGTCACTCTACAGCCCTTCCTCAGTACCCTCCTACGTGGCTTCCAGGACCCTCAGGACACTAGAAGGACCTGCATTATAAGGCATAGTAGGGCCAGAGATTTAGCTCAGTGGTTCCAGCAGCTGCCTACCTAGCAAGTGCGAGGCCCTTGGTTTGATCCCGGGTAACCACATATGACAATACTGGTGTGGTGACTCATGCCCACCAGCAATCAGTACCATACACCACAGGGCCTGGCATGGTGACTCACACCTGTAATCCCAGCACTCAGGGAGGCAGAGGCAGGAGGATCGCTGAGTTCAAGGCTTACCTGGGCATAGTAAACTCAGGGTCAGCCTAAACTACAAAGCAAGACCCTGTCTCAAAAAAAAAAAAAAAGCATAGTATTTGGTGTATTTAAATCATCTCTGCCACCATTGGCAGAATCAGCAGATACTGAATCGGTGGATACAGAGGGTTGGCCATACTCCTGTCCCTCTGTTTGGTGGAGCACAGGTGTGGGCTGGGAGTGGCACAGCTAAATTGCAGGGCAGTTCTGGGGCCTCCCAGGCACCCACACCTCCCACATGCCACAAAGGAGGGCCTCCTGAAGGAGCATGAGTCTCAGCTCCAGAGTGGCCCTGGGAAAAGGAAGAACCGGAAGCCTTGGAGACAGGTTTAAGTGAAGCCTGGTTGATTGCACAAGGGGAACACAGGTGGGATGGAGGGTGTCTGGTCACTGTCTTGCTTGCCTGTCCCCACCGTCCTTGCCTCTCCATTGTCCCTGACAAGACCCCAGTGGTTTCTCATTCTGGAGCACAGACAGTCCTTCCCCATCAGCAGGACTGAGAGTGTGGCTGAGGCGGCCCCTTCCGTGTGGGCATGAGGGCAGAGTCTACTTACATTTGCCTTGAGGGCGCCCCAGGCCCTTGGAGGGACTTCTAGGGAGTTTAACTGTGAATGGAACTCATGAAGGTGGGTACAGGCAAGGTGTTGGGGTGAGCGTTTAGGGCTGCGGGCTGCTGTTGCAGGGAGTGTTTGAAGGAAGATGGTATTGCTGAACCCCATTCTTTGATTTTACCTTCCCTCCCATAGACACAGAGCAAAAAGACTTCCAAATGCATGAAAGTTTAAAATGCCTTTCTTTTTTTCACTATGCAGGGTTGGGAAGGGGTTATAGTGGTGACACTGAGGCCTGATGAGAATGGCATCATGGGGGAAGGAAGGTGGCAGGAGTATAACTCAGTGACTCACCTAGTTAGAGCCACCCTGCCCACCAGAGTCTCCTGTATACAAGGTCATAAGCGCAATCCTCCATACACATGTGCAAAGGCCCCTCAGAACCCTGCACCCTATGCATGGCCTCCTAGCTGGCTGTACACATGCATGGTCTGGTACACATGTGCACACAAATACTGCCTTCTATGCCTACACTGGTAGACTCATTCACCTCTAAACATGCATACTGCCTCTGGGACATATAGCCTGTACCTTATGGATCTGCACAAGGATAGGCACCCAAGGGTGACATCAGAGTGGCAGGCACTCACATGCACACACACACACACACACACACCTCCCCTTCCACCCTGAGCTCTGTGCACAGGCCTTTCCATCTCCAGGCAGCTGTCTGGGCCCACAGCCTAGAGGCGGGTGGCATTGTGAACAGGCAGAGCAAGGCGAGGGGAAGGTGTAGCGGGGGGCAGCTCCTCCAGGAAGACCCTTGCAGGCAACTGGGGTGAACGGGGCTCAGGCCTGGCACAGCATAAGGTGGCACGGGTGATGAGGCGGTCCAGGGGCTTCAGAGAATGCATCCAGCGGGGCAGGAAGTCCCATGTCTGCAGCCACTTGGGCAAGTGCCCAGGACTTCGATTCTGTAGGATGTTGACTAGGAGCACGAAGGCCAGCAGGGCCCCAAAGGGTGCACCCACACCTACCATGGCCTGCCAGCCTGCCATGGAAATGCCAAACACCAGTGAGGGTAGCAGCAGAAAGCACACCAGGAGGTAGAGAACAGCAAACCAGCGATACTTGGCTGTGCGTTTGCCCAGGGCCTTGGCCATGCAGATGGGCAGGCGCATGCAGGGCATTGGGTACCACAGCAGGATGCCAGAGATGTTGAAGAAGAAGTGGCAGAGGGCAATCTGCAGGGGAGAGAGCAGAGGCGCTGAAGTGTGCAGAGGCTGCCATGCCAGGGGGCTGGGCACAGGGCCTGACCAAATGTATGTGACATTATTAACAAATAGTTTTCACAGCCCACTAAGGCCACTGACTATAGGCTCAGTAGATACTACTATGGGCTAAGTTGACTTGAATCCAACACCAAGACCTCGGTTCCTTGTGAGGATACACTGCTCAGTAACCATGCCAATAAAGAATAAGTAGCAAGTTGGTTGAGGCTGGGAGGCTGGACCAATCTGAGGGCTGGACCAATCAGCAGGAGGGGCAGCTGGGGAGTCACCACTTAAGGCTGGTGGGTCCCAGATCACCCCAGCATAGCTGCACTGTTTATTGAAATATGGAGACACCTCTGGATCACTTGGTGAATAATAACTGTCCTGAACCCTTCACTTCCCTGGCACTGACCCGCTGTCAGGAGTCCTCCAGCAGATATGGCTAAAATCTCACAGCTAAAAGAGTAATGGTAGTTTCTGGTTTACCTGTTCTGGGGTTCTTAATTGACCAGCACTGTATCTTGTCAGTGGCTCCTTTGTTTCGAGAACAATTCCTCTTTTGCCATCTGGCCCTCCTCCCCAACTCTACTCATTCTTCATCCCTCAGATTGGTCCAGCCTCCCAGCCCCAACAAACTTGCTACTTTTTTTTTTTTTTTTGAGACAGTCTCGCTTTGTAGTTCAGGCTGGCTCTGAGCTCACTATGTAGCCCAGGCAAGCCTCGAACTCAGCAATCCTCCTATCTCTGCCTCCTGAGTGCTGGGGTTACAGGCGTGAGTCACCACACCCGGCACTGTGGTATGTGGTATTGATTGCTGGTGGGCATGAGTCTCCATGCCCAGCATTGTATGTGGTTACTGGGAATCGAACTCAGGACCTTGCGCTTGTGAGGCAGGTGCCGGAACCACTGAGCCAACCCTCTGGCCCTTGCTACTTATTCTTTATTGGCATGGTTATTGAGCAGTGTATCCTCATAAGGAACCAAGGTCTTGGTGTTGGATTCAAGTCAGTTTAGCCCATAGTAGTATCTACTGAGCCTATAGTCAGTGGCCTTAGTGGGCAGTGAAAACTATTTGTTAATAATGTCACATACACTTGGTCAGGCCCTGTGCCCAGTCCTAGCCCTGTCCTGCTGAGGCAGGACTCTTCTCCCTGACGTACCTGGAAAGAGCTGGACAGCTTCTCCCTGGGACTGGCCAGTGCAGCCAGAATGGCCGTGGTGGTGGTGCCGATATTGGAGCCCAGTGTGAGGGGGTAGGCTCTCTCAATGCTGATCACACCCAGACCTGGAGGGCAGAGGAGAGCATACGGTCCTCCCCAGTTTCCTCCTTCCACTCTTGAGCTCTTCCGTTGGCCCCCGACCCCACCTCTGTTCAGCACTCACCAATGAGGGGGGTGATGGCAGAAGTGAACACAGAACTGCTCTGGACAATGAAAGTCATTCCGGCGCCCACCACCATGGCAAAGTAGCCTGTGACCCAGGTGAAGGGAGCAGGGAAGTCTGCAAAGAAACCCCAGTCCCAGCAGCCTGGGTCAGTGGAGGGCATTGGGAGAGCAGGGACTTTCTTGGGAGGAGGTCTTTGGATGCCAGGGTCCTGCTAAGACCTAGCCAGTCCCTTGTTCATCTGCGGTAGCTTCCATTTGCCCTTATTTGATCTTGGATTAAATCTTTCTTCCTTGGTGTCGACATGCTACCATGCCTTTGCCTTGGCTGTCCCCTTACCCAGAATATCCTACTCAGCATTGAAATAGTTTTCCCTCAGCATTCTCAGGAGATGCCTGAGTACACCAAAGTCCTTCCTATAAAATGGCATGGTATTTACATCTGCACATTCCTCATCTCTAGACTTCTTCTAATGCAATACAAAGGCCACATAAATAGTTGTTAAACTGTGTCATTTGGAGAATAATGACAAGAAAAATGTTTGCATAGATTCAGGAAAGATGTAATTTTCCCCCAAGTAATTTTGAGCCCTGGGAGATTGAATCTACAGGTTGGGATCTTGTGGATACAGAAGGTCAGTATATTTATCCTCAAACTCACTGCAGAGAGCACTTCCTTACTGGGAAGTCCTCTCTGCTCCAGGCCACCCCACCCTCTGTTTCTTCCTTCTCTGAGTTCCCATGGCCCCAGGAATGCCACTTAATGCCTGCATTTTTCAGATAGCCTTGTCCAAGGGCAGGCAGTATGCTAAAAGCTCAAAGTGAAGTTTACATTGAAAAATCATCTGGTGCCCTCCGCTGCTCTACCCTACCCTACCCTCCCAGGGCTCCTGTTCCTTTTCCTAAGCCCAGGCTTCTAAGCTGATCTCAGAAGCCCTGGGATCTGGCTTTATCCCTGTCACCTCCCCGATCTTAGCGTACCTCTCTCCTTTAGCTATCTGTGCTTCCACCACTCTGTGGTCAGCCTTGTGTGCCATGAGCCTGCCAAACTGTTTCTTGCATGCTATGCACTTTCTCTTCCCTGAATTCCAGATGCTCTTTACCCATAGCTTTACTTTGCTTGCAGTGCTGAAAGTAGAACTCGGGGTCTTGTGTACGCTAGGCAAACACTCTGCCACTGTGCAATGCCCCATTCTTCATCTACATCTTGACTCTTTTTTTTTTTCTTTTTTTCCCCCGGTATCAGAAAGTGAACTCAGGACCTTGTGCTTGCCAGGCAGGAGTGGCACCACTGAGCTACATCTCGGGCCTCTGACTCTTCATTTAGATCTCTGCTCAAATGTTTCTTCTTCAGAGTATCCTCTGAAGGTGGACTATTACAGTGATGGCGAACCTTTCAGAGCTTTCAATGATGCAAATAGCCTGTTGCAGCACTCATGCCATAGGTTCACCACCACTGGCCTATTTTATATGCTATTGTATTGCCAGTTTTGCTTTGCTCTTGGCAGTTATTTTGTTCTTTCTCTAAACTTATCTTCATTCATTTATTTTTCATTGTCTTCTCCTGCTGGTTTGTGAGCCCATTTAATTAGGATTATCACTGTTGGCTTCATTCCATATCCCTCTGCATGCAGTAGGCTCTTAATGTCTATTTGTTGACTTAACCAATGGTCTCTGAGAATCTCCACCTTCTAGAATGGAACCAACACCAGTTCCCAAATTGTTAGCACCTGAGGAGCCTGAATTGCCTAGTCCAATCCCTTTTAGGTTCAATGGGGGAAAACTGAGGCCTGTAGATAGATAGGGGTTTGCCCAGATCCCAGAGGGCTTCTCCTGGGGCCTGTCCAGCCTTGCAGCATTCCCACCCACTGTTCATGGCTTACCGGTATTGATAACCTTCTGGATGACTTTGGCAACCTGGCCCTTGAGCAGTGAGTTGAGCATCTTGACCAGGAGGATGAGGCAGGTACACAGGACCATCAGGGAGCCAGCCAGCAGGATGAGCCCCACGGCAAGGTCAGGCAGCACCGTGTCCACAAAGATGTGGTTGCCTTTGAGCAGCATTTTAAGCTATTGAAAGCTGACTCCCATGTCCGGGTCCCCCTTGGCCATCTCTGGGACTCTGAGCCTAAGGCTCCACCTGGCTCCTCCAGCTTCCACACCAAGTAACATTGCTGTTGTCTTTCCCATGGAGATCACCTCCCACATTGCAGGTACTTACATCTCTCCATGGAGATATTTCCATTGGTCCAGCTGGCGTTGGCCTCTGCCCTGGACATGGTAGAAGTCTAGATTAAAAGGAAGATGATTTACCAAGCATGGTGGCTCACTCCTGTAATCTCAGCACTCGGGAGGCAGAGACAGGAGGATTGCTGAGTTCGAGGCTTGCCTGAACTACATAGTGAGCTCAGGGCCAGCCTGAAGTACAAAGCGAGACCCTGTCTCGAAAAAAAAAAAAAAAAAAAAAAAGGTGATTTAGAGACTGTAGGAAAATACAGCCTGGATGTTGGGGCTAGGAAGGGTGTTAGGGAGAGATGAAGAAGGTAGAGATGGAGGTCCTGACTCTAACCATGGATAGGTCATTCGCCCTTTTTGGTCCCAGTTCCTCTGATGGAAAACATAATGAAATATTTGTCACACAAGAATCAGGCTATGTAGACACTCTGCATTTCCACTCTACCCCTCCATGGAGCGGGTTCCACTGGAACTAGTAGGACCCCTCTGATTCTCAACACTAGTTGCTGCTTTGCTTTATTTCATGGCATAGTGGCACTGGATGCCACCAACCATAATCATGTTTTTCTGAGAACTTCTTCCCTTGCTCGCCCCTTTCTTAGTGTTTCTCCCTCTTCCCCAGCATTTTGGCCCCCTACTTTCTCCTACCCTTGGTAGCCTAAACTCCTTTCTCTAGCGCTCAGTTTCTTACTCTGAGTAGACCTGGTGGGGAGGAGACCGCTGGTAGGCAACATGTCCAGCCCCCATCTCTTTCCTCCCCACCATCTAACTACCCTTGAAGTGAGAGCTTTCTCCTATCCCCACATTCTAAACTAGGTCCCCAAGCTGCCTGTGGATGGGTTGGAGAGAGTGTTACTGGTCCTGTACAGGCAGGAACAACTTAAGTCTAAGCCATTGTCACTATCCAGGGATAGCCCAGCATGGCCCAATTAAATGGCATGGGGGGGCAGTACTGGGGATCAAACTCAGGATCTTGCATTTGCCAAACAGGTGGGGTGCCATGGAGTTACATCTCTGGCCCCCATGTCCAGTCTTATGAAAGAAACCACAATTCTGAAGTTTTAACATAAAGTCTTACAATCTCCATAAATGTTGGCAGCTACTCTGAGACATACATTACTATTCTCAGTAGCAGAATTCTAGGGCCAGTAGAGCTATCTCTCATCTGGCATGTGGACTAATAATG
Organism: Thryonomys swinderianus; assembly: GCA_004025085.1. Classification (NCBI taxonomy): domain Eukaryota; kingdom Metazoa; phylum Chordata; class Mammalia; order Rodentia; family Thryonomyidae; genus Thryonomys; species Thryonomys swinderianus. Next base: position 25,629 of record PVIC010013169.1, read on the forward strand.
TGTAGCTTTGTTGGGTGAAACAGTTATTACTTAAAATGCAACCTAGAGCTTCTTACTTTTTCCCTGGGAGGTCACAACCACCCCAGAATGACAGGAGAAAATAGGGTAGGTTTGGTTTGGGGGAAGCCATCTTACAAAAGTGGCTCAGAAACAAGAGGTTGCTTCCATGGCCTCACAACAACCAGGGCTTCCAAGCAGAATGCAAGAGCCTCGGCTTCTCCCTCATGGCCTCATTTGCCTCTCCTGGAACATATATAGGCCCACTGGCCCTGGGGTTCTGCATCCAGAGCCCCAACCTGGATCTTTTGGTACCCCCACCCTCACGGGTTGGGGCTTAGGTGGGGTGAGGGGAATACTTACAACCTCTTGAGGGTTTGTTCCAAATGGGGCCATTTAAATATATATATGGATGGGATGGGATGGGAGATGTAGCTCAGTGGTAGAGCATTTACCTAACCTGCATAAGGCTCTGAGTTCCACCCAGCATAGGGCAAGCAGCATGTGTTTGGGAAAAGGTTTGGAGAAGTATGTGGAGATAACAATTGTTTATGGCAAAGTTAGGATTTATTTTAGTGGGATGTGCTTCCTCAGGTAGGGAAATGTGCTTATCTGTAGTCCCTGTTCTTCATGTCTGTCAAGCCTGGGACCTGAACTATAGGCTGAGAAATCAGCAGGAAACTGCCTCTGATGGAATAGATTGAGACAGGCTGGGAAAGTGATGATCGCTACCTACTGTCCAGTAATGAGAGCCAGGATTTTGCTGTCAAGCAGATCTGAGTTCAAATCCTACTTTTTTTTTCTAGTTGTTTGAGATAGGGTCTTGCTTTGACATTCAGGCTGGCCCTGAACTCATTATGTAGCCCAAAATAGCCTTGAACTCACAGCAATCCTCCTGTCTCTTGCTTCCAGAGTGTTGGGATTACAGGCGTGAGCCATCACTCCCAGAACTGTGGTATGTGGTACTGGCAATCGAACTCTGGACCTTGTGCTTACCAGGTAAACGCTGGAACCACTGAGCTCAATTCCCAGCCTTCAAATCCTACTTTTTATACCAATTACCCCGGTTTAGTCATGTCACCACTTTGAGTCAGATTGCTTTTTTTTTTTTTGAGACAGGGTCTCGCTTTGTAGTTCAGGCTGGCCCTGAGCTCACTATGTAGCCCAGGCAAGCCAAAAAACCTCAGCAATCCTCCTGCCTCCACCTCCCGAGTGCTGGGATGACAGGTGTGAGTTACTATGCCTGGCATTGTGGTATGTGGTACTAACTGCTGGTGGGCATGAGTCACCATGGCCAGTATGTTGTATGTAGTTACCAGGGACCAAACTCAGGACCTTGCACTTGCTAGGCAGGGGCTGGAACCACTGAGCTAAATCTCTGGCCCTCAGTCAGATTTCTTTAAAGCAAGATTTAAAAAAAAAATGCTGTTAGAAGGATTACAAGAATTTTTTTTTTTTGCAATATCAGGGATCAAACTCAGGTCCTGTGCTTGCATGGCAGCCACTGTATCACTGAGCTAAATCCCTGGCCCAAGAAAAGAAATGTATATAAAGCCCTCACTGCAATAGTTTCCTTCCCTGGGCCCATCAGAATCACATCATGTACAATTGACTCCTTCGGTCAGAACCCCAGTGGCTCTTGCAAAACATGCCTAAAAATTCTGGCCTTGCTAGGGAAAAGAGCAGTGAACTTTCTTGGGGCCAAGGTGTCCCCAGCCTGGAGCCCTAGGAAACTGATGATTCTCTGGTGTTTGATCAATCTGTTCTCCACTGACCATTCTGGGCTGGGCTCAAGATTCTCTTGGGGGAAAGGCTTGTGACCCTAAGAGACTGGAGGAAGAGAAGGTGCTTTGCTGGGGTCCTGCCCTAGGGCTAGAAGTATTAGGAGCAGGGCCAAGCCAAGGGCCATGGCCTGGGGGGGTATGCATGCTGATGATGACACAGCCCAGGCCTCATGCATGCTAAGCACATGCTGTGCTATATACCCAGCCCCATCTTAGGGGTTCTGGAAACTTGAGCTTTCTACTTAGGATTTTATGGCCCCCTGAAGTGACAAAGAGTGTCAGAGACCTTATAAAGTACAAGGGGAACATAAACGCATTAGTTGGAATGGAGGGAGATAACAGATTGCAAAGCCAGGCTGGAGGAGAAACTAAGGCAAGGCAACACACCCTGGGGCTTTCTTGCAGGTCAAAGCAGAAGGCAGGAACTCCAGCTAGATAACAGAGCCTGGACGCCCAGCATCTGGGGTCTTCTCCCAGGATATGCCTATTGTGCCTGGGCCTCAGATCTGAGTAGAGGAGCAGGAAGGGGAGGATTGAAGGAAACACAGGACGAATAAGCCTCCCACAGACCTGGGCTCTCACCCCAGTTGAGCCATTTCCAGCTGTGAGACACTAACTGTTCACTCATCCTGAGCCTCACTTGCCTTCTCTATAGCATGAAATCCACAAGATTGTGCATCTTTCCCTAGGGGCTGATTAGCAGAGTCTTGGAAAAGGGAGTTGGGAGTTAAGTGCCTGTAGGGACACCCCAAATTAAGGAGATGCTTCTGGGAACTGAAGGAAGTGATTAAGCTCACAGAGGACTATCAGGCTCCAAGAATCCTTTCCCAGGGGAGAGGAGTACAGAATATGGGCCTGCGCAGTAGTTTCCCTTCCAAAGGAAGGGAACTCGGGGCCTTTGTTCTGCAAGCAGCAGGATAGCTCTGTGCTAGCAGCTCCATCTGGCGGCTAAAAGAAGAATTTATCGGGCAGGAGGGTTAGCTCAGTGGTTCCGGTGCCTGCCTCGCAAGCTCAAAGTCCTGAGTTCGATCCCCAGTAACCACATACAATGCTGGGCGTGGAGACTCACACCCACCAGCAATCAATACCACATACCACAGTGCTGGGCGTGGTGGCTCATGCCTGTAATCCCAGCACTCGGGAGGCAGAGGCAGGAGGATTGCTGAGTTCGAGGCTTGCCTGGACTACATAATGAGCTCAGAGCCAGCCTGAACTACAAAGTGAGACCGTGTATCAAAAAAAAAAAAAAGAATTTATCATCATAAACTGGGTGTGGTACCAGACAGAAATGCTTGTACTCTCAGTGCTAGGGAGGCTGAGGCAGGAGGATTGCCACACTTTTGAGCCTGGGCTACATAGTAAGTTCAAGGCCAGCCTGCCCTACATTTCAAGACCCTGTCTCAAAGGAAAAAAGATCCTCGAAATAACACCACCCATTATTTCTGGAGTAGCATTCAAGTCTGATGGGCAGAGTAGGAAATGGACATATACGGTGAGATGTCAAACTGGGATCTTGGAGAGGCAGAAAGATGAGAAGTCAGGATTCCACCAGGATTTGACCCCTACCTTCAGTTATGAATTAAGACAAATCCCTGTATCTCTATGAGGCTGTTTCTGCATCTCCAAAGTAGGGGTGAATAAGCCCTGCTTCCTGGGTTACAAGTCCTCAGAAAATACTTATTTAAACCAGGCAACTATGGCTGACAGTCTACAATGTGACTCTACAAAAAGATAATTCCTGGACAGCCTCAGGCCTGCTAAACATCTAGAAGTGTCTGAAACCAGAAGTACATCTGGTCTTTCTTAGGAAAGCTGAAGATTCTCCTTTCCTTGGTGATATGGGCTCCCTTGAGACCAGCAGGCCACAGTTGGGTCCCTAGTGGTACAAGGAAGTACAGCATAGGGAGTTGCTGGAATCAAAGGAAAAACTTCAGTGCGGCCTGTGGTGCTGGAGGAACCTCCAATGCACATCACATACCTGCGGCACAAATCATGTTCCCATGGGCCGCAGTCCCTGAGGAAAGGTGTGCATAGGGAACGCATCCTGTCCCCACATACTTCCCAAGCTGCTATTCAGGAAAAGCTTCCCTAACAGAGTGAGGACTTGAGGTAAGAGCATTGGCGAGTGGCAACTAGGGCAGCAGAGAAGAGCCTGAAGGCACCCACCTAGGGAAAGGTGGGCAGTTACTTCACGTAGCTGAATTTCACCTTCTGGTTTTTTTTTTTTTTTAGACAGGGTCTTGCTTTGTAGTTCAGGCTGGCCCTGAGCTCACTATGTAGCCCAGGCAAGCCTTGAACTCAGCAATCCTCCTGCCTCTGCCTCCTGAGTGCTGGGATTACGGGTTTGAGCCACCAAGCCCAGCATTTGTGGTGTGCGGTACTGATTGCTGGTGGGCATAAGCCACCATGCCTGGTATTGTTGTATGTGGTTACTGGGGATCGAAGCAGGGACCTTGAGCTCGCTGGGCAGGTGTCAGAACCACTGAGCTAAATCTCTGGCCCTCAGCTTCTATGTTTGTTTAAAAAAAAGGTGGTGGTGGGGCTTGTATCCACTTCACCAATGCTACACGGGGATTACATTAGCAGGCATGGCACGTGGTGCATGTGGAAACCTGCTTACTGCTGCTGCAGAGGGCCAGTGGGCAACTCTGAGGAAGTGGGGACAGAAGTAGTTTTCCTTTTTTGTGTGAAAATCAAAGTATGTGAGCTCCCTCTTCCAGATGTTGCTCCATAGACAAATCAGGTACATTCAGGGTGGTGTGGCTATAGACTAGATTTTTCTCTACAGTAGAAAGATGGTGGCAATTCAGGGCTTTCAGAGTGCCCAACAAGCTCATGAGAAGATAAACTGATGTGTTGTTAGAGGGGTCACGAAGACAGCACAAAAGCTGTCCACATGGGCCTTTTTATGTCAGGCTGCCTTGAACTCTCAGAAAGGCTGAGCTTGAGCTATGTGCCACTTCGGATGCAAAGGAACACAGCAGGGCAGGTTGACTGAGTGGTTTTTGTTCATGCTGGGATAAAGGTCCAGTAACATCAAGCAGCAAGTGGAGGGGATGGGGGGAAAGGCTTAGACTGGGACTGCATGCTTTGGATTTTCTCAGAGCTGATTCTAAATGGAATTATTCTTATATTAATATTTTTGAAGAAGAAAATGTGGTGGAACATGGTCTTGATGAAGCATTTTCCTTTCTATGGCTGAGTAAGAAAGTGTACTAATTGCCAGCTTCCTTGCTACCCTGGTATAATAGCTGGTCCACCAATCTCATTAGGCCTAGGTAGTAGAAGCAGAGAAACAGCACAGGAAGACAAGGGACTCACACTTGTATCATCTAGAAGCAGGCATCCCCATGCCAGCACAAATGACTGCTGTGTCTCAAGGAGATCTCTGTGTGGCTGCTGATGTGTCTTGCTACTGAGCTAGGTTCCTGTGCATCCCAGTTCCCCCAGATGTCCTTTGTAGCACTTTCTTCTCATCATCTCTCCCACATTACCTGGGGCCCCAAACATCTGAGTCACTAAAGCCCACTGATGTCCTCAGGCTCTGACACAATCCACAAGGTCTGGCAAGTTTCCTAGCCTTCATGAAGAGCCTCTATCTGTGAAATTGGAGGTCTGACTGATTACAAACTTAACCATGAGCAAACCCAGAGGGCTTGTTGATGCATGATTCAGTAGTTCTAGGGGATGATGTATATCTAGTTTGCATTTCCAGTACCTTTCCAGGTGATATTGATGTTGGTGCTCCATGATCCATACTTTGAGAGCTACTGGGCCAAATCAATTATACATCAACTCTAATTGATTGGTGATGTCTGCCTAAAACAGTGTGCGAGGTTGCAAGGGATTAGCAATGTCTGCCATTGGCATGTTATCACAAAAAAAGTAACATATATTTGCTCTCTCCCCTGGCTAAATGACCTCCAAGGTTGATGGAGGATTATTAACTGTGAAATTAATAGGGCAGGCTTGGGACTCACCTCAGTGGACTCTGCGTTGCACCAGATCCGGATGAGACTGTGATTCCGTAGGGACTCATCCCCAGTGGCAATGCTGGTGATCACAGACTTGTCTAGCTGTGGGCAAGAGGACAGCAGGACAGTGAGTGAGAGGCTTCTTATGATTTCCAGCCTCTTCCTCATTCCAGGCCTTGTCCCCACCTGAATGATGAGCTTTGTGAAGGGCTCCGTGATGATTTTGAGAAGATCAGGGGCATCGCGGCCACTTCGGATATTGAAGGAGGCAACCACAAGTCCAGTGATATGATGCAGGTAGCCAGTAGCAGCCTCCAGGGGCAGGAGGACCAGAACGGATAGCCAGTTAAAGCAGTCGTGCACTGTGGCCCCCGCGAAGGCCCTGGGCAGGGAGGCGATGTTGCAGGGCAGGCTGGGTCCAGGGTGCACTCATCCAGGAAGCTCTGGGCATGTGGGGCTGCCCTCCCCAGTGAGCAAAAGCTCCACCCTCCTACCCTCTCCTCACCGCCGGAAGTCAGTTCTGTCGCCTGCCTGCATCAGGGCCACGATGGTATTGGTGACAGAAGTGCCGATGTTGGAGCCCATTATGATGGGGATGGCAGAGCTCACCTCCAGCACTGGTAGAAGAGGTGACTGCATTACCTCTTTTTTATTCTTCTCTTTTTTTTTTTTGAGACAGGGTCTTGCTTTGTAGTTCAGGCTGGCCCTGAGCTCACTATGTAGCCCAGGCAAGCCTCGAACTCAGCAATCCTCCTGTCTCTGTCTCCCGAGTGCTGGGATTACAGGCGTGAGCCACCACGCCCGGCCCTCTTTTTTTTTTTTTTTTTTGAGACAGGGTCTTGCTTTGTAGTTCAGGCTGGCCCTGAGCTCACTGTGTAGTCCAGGCAAACCTCGGACTCAGCAATCCTCCTGTCTGCCTCCTGGGTGCTGGGATTACAGGTGTGAGCCACCACGCCCAGCATTGTATGTGGTTACCAGGTTCGAACTCAGGGCCTTGCACTTGCGAGGCAGGCACCAGAACCACTGAGCTAAATCTCCAGCCCTTTAGCTCTTTTTTTTTTTTTTTTTTTTTGCTTTTTGAGACAGGGTCTCGCTTTGTAGTTCAGGCTGGCCCTGAGCTCACTATGGTGCCCAGGCAAGCTGCCACGAACTCAGCAATCCTCCTGTCCCTGCCTCCCAAGTGCTGGGATGACAGGCGTGAGCCACCATGTCCAGCATTGTAATATGCGGTGTTGATTGTTGGTGGGCATGTCTCCACGCCCAGCATTATATGTGGTTACCGGGGATCGAACTTAGGACCTTGCGTTTGCGAGGCAGGTGCTGGAACCACTGAGCTAACCCTCCGGCCCCCTTTAGCTCTTTTTTTTTAAGACATGGTCTCACTATGTAGTTCAGGCTGGTCTTGACCTCACAGCCATCCTCTTGCTGGGATTGTAGCAGTGTGCCACCACACCTAGCAAGGTGACTTCTTACTGACTAGGTGAGAGCTGCCAACTCCAACACCACAATACCTGTTAATCTCACAACCCATGTGACTAGGTGCACATACACTGCACATGGTGTGTGCATGTGTGTGAGCACACTGTGAGATCTCATGTCATATTAAAAGACATGTTTTGTGTGCATGTGTTTGTATACGTGCATATAAGTGTACTGGCTGGTTTTATGTGTCAACTTCACTAGCCTTTGGTGCCCAGTTATTCAATCAAGCACAAATACAGGTTTTTCTGGATTTACCTTCTGTGAAGGTATTTCATGGATGTAGTTTTCACCTACCATTAGTTGACTTCAAGTAAAGAAGATTATGCTTGATCATCTAGGTGGCCCTCACTCAATGGGATAAAAGGGCTTAAGAGAAAAACTGAAGCTTCTCTGAGTAGGAAGAACTTCCACCTGTGGGCTATAGCATTGGTTCTGTCCTGAGATTTCAGCCTGTCTCCCTGATGCCTGCTCTGTGAAATTCAGACTTGGCTAGCCAGTGCCACAATCATGCAAAAGAATATTTGGCAGTAAATCCTGACATAGACTTTTGCCTCTGCTTTAGAGGACAGATGTTAGAGTCCTGCTCTCTGCCATCAGCCCTCATTCCTGTCCCCAGTCTCGCCCAGTCCCATACCTTCGACATGCCACCTGAGCCCTCTGTCCAGCACACCCAGCATCCCTAGCTCTTGCCCTGAACCACTCACAGCTGGAGGAGACCATGCTGACGATGATGGAGGTCGAGGTGCTGGAACTCTGCACCAACACGGTGACCAGGATCCCCACCACCAGCCCTGCCACTGGGTTGGACAGGATGGCGTTGTCCTTGAAGATGTCTCCAGCCACCTTCCCTGAGGAACACAGGCCATTGTTACCTGAGGTCCTCCCAAAACCCTGCCCAGCCTCCTCCAACTAGACTCTACCTCCGGCCAGCTGAAAGGCTGAGCTGAGCACATCCAGGGAGCAGACAAAGAGGTAGAGGAAAACCAGCATCAGTGGTAGCTTGAGAAGTGTGGTGCCAACCTGGCATAACTTCTGGGCCAGCCCAGACCCTGCAGGCAGGCCAGGTGTGAGCATACCAGACAGGGGCCAGGGCTACGATTGCCCTTACCCCGCTGCCTCCCCTGGGCCAGCCCACCTGGCTTCTGTTCTTCCTCCAGGGCCACCTTGACAGGTAGTGGGTCATGGAGCTCCCAGACCTCTCCATAGGGGCAGCCACAGTCTGTGAGAGCCACTGGGGTCAGGCTGGGGAAGGCATAGGCGGCTGTCCCTGGGGTCCTGTGTAGGACTGGGGAAGGAGGCTGGTTAGGTGTTTCCAGAGCTCCAGGGGCCCAGGGAGGGGGAGAGGCAAGTGGATGTGGACAGCCATACACAGGCAGGTCAAGGGTGTGGGGATTGCACTCACCCTGTGGGCTGGGCACATAGGCAAGGGTTGCCCCATGTATTACATGTCTGCCACGGACTGGAAGTGGGGAGACAGCCGGGCTCCCTAGCCTCTCTCCATAGGACATCATCCTGGGCACTGGCAGTGAGGCCTGCACATCAAGGATTGGAACAATGTGAATGACAATTACTGTGTCCTGGACAATCCAACTCACATACATGAAGATGTACATGCACACATTTGCACCCCACCCCTCCTCAGACACACCCAGAGATGCACATTCAGGGGCTCAGAACCAATTTGTGCCTTCCTTTATCCATTCATTTATTATGTTTATATGTGTGTGTGTATGTGTGTGTGTGTGTGTGCATGCGCGTGCGTGTGATACTGGGGATCAAACCCAGGGCTTTGCATATGCTGGGCAGGTGCTCTACTACTTAGCTATATCCCCAAATATTTCTTGAGCATCTCCTTTATCTCAGGCTCTGAGATACATGCCGGGCTACCATGGTGGTTAAAGACAGACATAGTCCTTGCCCTCAGGAAGTTCAAAGTCTAGTGGGGAGACAGATATATGTGAAATAATCTCTCAGTAAGTGAGAAATGGCAGTAGAAATGCTAGGTGTAGGCACCACAAGGGTGTTCGATGACAAGGCAAAAGGAAGAGTCCATGAAGCTGAGGTGAACATGATAAATGGGTGGTAACTAAGTGTAGAGGGAGAAGGGTGTGTTTGGAAAAGCCCTGTGATGGAAGAGAGCCCAGATGCTTAAAACCTGAGAATTGTCATCCATGCAGCAGAGGGAGGTCTGGGAACAAGCGACATTATAACACAGAGGCTGCACATGCAGACCAGGCAAACCAGGCAGGAGGCTTTTCCATCTTAAGAGAGGGAGGCACCGTGGACACATGCAAACTTACAGAATGAGCTAAGAACCCACTTGGGGGAGGGTCCTCTGCTCTGGATCTGAAGGTCCTGGGTGCCCCTCACAGTGGGTTTCTTTACCCCATCTACCTCTTTGAAGGGGCAATAAACAAATGCTGGTAGTCTTTTCCATGAATGAGGCTCACACCAGTACTGGCCTTCCTTAGGTGCTCTTGGCTCTTGGACTGGGGTGTCCCAGCCCTCCTTGGTGTCTCCCCACGTTGTCCAGAGGCCCGTGGATAGAGGAGCATGCAGAGCTGAAATCCAAGCCTTGCAAAAGAATTCCTTTTTGCTCCAGAAGAGTGAGCCAGACTGGGCTGTGGCCAAGATGTTATGGCAACCAGGAAGAGGAAGCACAGACTGAAAGAGAGTGAGGTGATGGGCTGGGGTGAGCACGGGATATAGTGGCTCTGGTCTCACCTTGAGGTTCAATGTTTCAGTTCCTGCTGAGCATCTCAGGGAAGCCTCCAGGGGCCTAAGGAATAGCTGAGATCTCCTCTTTATACCTTTGGATCAAAGGCAAAGTCCCTAGAACTCTATCTGCCCTCCTTTCATTCCCCAATTAACTTATCCCAAGATTCCTCCCAGTTAATTGCTAATCTTTAGCTCTGTAGGGGGAGACTGTGGGGAGGCTCTACCCTTCCCAACATAGACAGGCAACCTGAACCATGATCCTGCCAGGGCACAAGCACAGCCACAGATTCTTGTTTCCCTTTCATGGGACTGTGGAGCCCAAGCCAGGGTCCAAATTCACAGAATGATGAGATTTTGGTTGGGATTAAAGATGTGATCAGATTAAACCATGATGGGCCCCATTTGAGATCTAGTTTAGAACTAGGCATGATGGCCCCCAGACACTGAGCACTCTTAGAGACCTAGGCAGAAGGACCGCAAGTTCAAGCCCAGGTTGGTGATAGAGCAACTTAGTCTCTGTCACAAAAATCTTTTTTAAAAAATTGTTCTCCCAGGGCTGAAGGGTTAGCTCAATGGTTCCAGTGCCTGCCTCGCAAGCGCAAGGTTCTGAGTTCGATCCCTGGTAACCACATACAATGCTGTGCATGGAGACTCACGCCTACCAGCAATCAATACCACATACCACAGTGCCGGGCATGGTGGCTCACGCCTGTAATCCCAGCACTCGGGAGACAGAGACAGGAGGATTGCTGAGTTCGAGGCTTGCCTGGGCTACATAGTGAGCTCAGGGCCAGCCTGAACTACAAAGCGAGACCCTGTCTCAAAAAGGAAAAAAAAATTGTTCCCCCCACCAAATTTCTAGCATAAGTAACTGTCTGCGTGACCTACCAACATTATCAGTCCATCCTCTCTCTGGCCCATCCAGCCAGTCACATGTCTGTGCATCCATCCCTTTGCATCAATTAAGTTCCTGTTCCATGCTGGACCAAGACTGTCAAAGCCAGATTCTCCTCTCACAGAACAAAGGTCCAAGCCATTCTCGAGATGCTAAGAGAAGTCCCTTCCTCCTCTTAGCCTTACTTCCTTGACTTATAAAATAGCAATTAATTAGTAATGCTTCATCAGCAAGTTGGAGATTTCATTGAGATTAGTGACTTCCCTCTTGGGACATTGTTTCCTTCTGCTTCATGCCCTTTTTTTTTTTTTTTTTTAAACAGGGTCTCACTTTGTAGTTCAGGCTGGCCCTGAGTTTGCTATGTAGCCCAGGCAAGCCTCGAACTCAGCAATCCTCCTGTCTGCCTCCCAAGTGCTGGGATTATAGACGTGAGCCACCATGCCCGGCACTGTGGTATGTGGTATTGATTGCTGGTGGGCATGAGCCACCATGCCCAGCATTGTATGTGGTTATCAGGATTGAACTCAGGACCTTGCGCTTGCGAGGCAGGCGCTGGAACCACTGAGCTAACCCTCCGGCCCCCCTTCATGCCCTTTTTGCTAAGCCTCTAGGATGCCATGGGGATGGCCCCACTTCCACTAGATGCACTGTATTTCAAGTTCACACTCTTTGTGGCTCACCAGGGGATTGCTGAGAGTGCTGTCAACATCTTTAGAATGACCCAGACCTGGGGTTTCTGTGCCAAGTAAGAGATGTATTTCTGCAGTTTCCTCTTTAAATCGATAAAGGCTGGCTAATCCGTACTTAACACATAATCTGAATGCAGCAGCAGTCCACTGACCACAACTAGCCCCAATCCGTGTGACCTGGCTGTCCTTGCTCTGCTTTGGTCAGGCTTTGGGCAGGAGCAGCCTGCCCAGCGTCCCTGAGAACCTTGCCTTGCGCTTGCCAGGCAGATGCCGGAACCCACTGAGCTAAATTCCTGGACAAGTCGTGACTTTTTATTCAGTATTTGCAACAAGGCCTATGTATAATAGGTAACCCAGTTTGGCCTCAAACTAGAGATCCTCCTGCCTCAGTCTCTCAAATTCTGGCACGACAGGCATGTGCTACCATGCTAAGGTTGTTTTTTTTTTTCTTTTTGAGACAGGGTCTTGCTTTGTAGTTCAGGCTGGCCCTGAGCTCACTATATAGCCCAGACAAGCCTCGAACTCAGCAGTCCTCCTGTCTCTGCCTCCTGAGTGCTGAGATTACAGGCATGAGCCACTATGCCCAGCACTGTGGTATGTGGTATTAATTGCTGGTGGGCATGAGTCACCATGCCCAGCATTGTATGTGGATACTGGGATCAAATTCAGGACCTTGCGCTTGTGAGGCAGGTGCCAGAACCATTGAGCTAAATATCCGGCCCATACCATGCTATGTTTTTGTCATCTCTAAAGTATACCTTCCTGTTATCATAGAATTCAAGGTTTTGGGAGAAAGCAGCTCGTTATTGATTAAATGCACCTGAAAGATAAAATTCAAAAATTCTGTGGGGGCTGGAGGGTTAGCTCAGTGGTTCTGGCGCCTGCCGCGCAAGCGCAAGGACCTGAGTTCGATCCCCGGTAACCACATATAATGCTGGGCGTGGAGACTCACGCCCACCAACAATCAACACTGCATACCACAATGCCGGACGTGGTGGCTCATGCCTGTAATCCCAGCACTCGGGAGGCAGAGACAGGAGGATTGCTGAGTTCACGGCGGCTTGCCTGGGCACCATAGTGAGCTCAGGGCCAGCCTGAAGTACAAAGCGAGACCCTGTCTCCAAAAAGCAAAAAAAAAAAAAAAAATCTGTGGATTTTCAGAGCTACTATTTGCAAAAACATTTTTCTCTCTCTGAATGTGTGGCTGCCTCAGCCATAGCCACAGTAATGAAACTTTAGAGTTCCTGGGAAGGAAGCTCTAGCCAGGAAGTGGCTCCATTTTAGCCCTAAAGATTCGGATCTCAACCTGTCTGCTCTTT
>PVIC010013170.1:0-30662 GCA_004025085.1 Thryonomys swinderianus
ATTGAGGAGGTTTGGCTGTTTGTTAAAGATAAGGTGTCTTAGAGTATCCAGAGTTGTTTCTGCATCTTCTAATCTATTCCACTGGTCCTCGGGTCTGTTACTTTGCCAGTATCATGCAGTTTTTATCACAGTGGCTTTATAGTAAAGTTTTAAATTGGGGATTGTAATACCCCCTGCCATGTCGTAGTTGCTTAGAACTGCTTTTGCTATTCTAGGTTTCTTGTGCATCCAGATGACTTTTTGTATTATTTTCTCTAGCTCTGTGAAGTATAGCCTTGGCATTTCAATTGGAATTACATTGAATCTGTATAGTAGTTATAGGAGTATAGCCATTTTGATGATGTTGGTTCTCCCTACCAAGGAACAAGGGATATCTATCCACTTTCTGGTTTCCTTTTGTATCTCAGTTTTCAGAGTCCTATAGTTCTCAGAGTAGAGGCCTTTCACTTCCTTTGTTAGGTTGATTCCTAGGTATTTCATTTTTCTGGGTGCTACTGTGGAAAGGACTGACTCCCCGATTTCTCTTTCAATGAGTCTGTTGTTTGTGTAGACAAAGGCTGATGATTTTTGAGCATTAACCCTTTATCCAGCAACACTGTAAAATCTGGTAATTAAGTCTAGCGGTCTTTTGGTTGAGTTTTTAGGATCCTCTAGATAGAGTATCATATCATCAGCAAATAATAACTATTTAACTTCTTCCTTACCTATCTTTATTCCTTTTATATCTTTGTCCTGATTGATTGCTATGGCTAATGTTTCCAGCACTATATTCAACAAGAGTGGAGACAGTGGACATCCTTGTCTTGTACCTGATCTCATTGTAAATGGTTTCAGTTTTTGCTCATTGCGTATTATGTTGGCTGTTGGTTTCTCATAGATAGCTTGTATTAAATTGAGATAAAGTCCATCAATTCCAATTCTCTGTAGGGTTTTGATCCTAAATGGGTGTTGGATTTTGTCAAATGCTTTTTCTGCATCTATTGAGATAATCATATGGTTTTTTCCTTGAGTCTGTTAATATAGTGTGTTACATTGATTGATTTACGTACGTTGAACCAGCCTTGCATCTCTGGTATAAATCCGACTTGATCATGGTGTATGATTTTCTTGATAACTCTCTCTTCTGTTTCCCAGTATTTTAGTGAGGATTTTTGCTTCAATGTTCATTAGAAAGATTGGCCTGTAGTTTTCTTTTTTGGTGGGATCTTTCCCTGCCTTTGGAATCAAGGTGATGGTCGCTTCAAGAAATGATTTGGGGAGTACTGTTTCCCATTCAATTTCATGAAAAAGATTGAGATGTACTGGTATTAACTCTTCTTTAAAAGTTTTGTAGAATTCAGCAGTAAAGCCATCAGGACCAGGGCTTTTCTTAATTGGTAGGTTTTTTATTACATTTTCAATTTCCCAGATTGATATCGGGTTGATTAACATTTTTATATCCTCTTCATTCAACTTCATATGAGTTCATATGAGTCTAGGAATCTATCCATTTCTTCTAGATTTTCCATCTTTTTGGAGTATAGATTTTCAAAGTATGTGTTTATTATCCTTTGGACTTCTGGATCTGTGCTGATTTCCCCATTTTCATTCCTTATAGCATGGATTTGAGTCTTTTCCTTCCTTTGTTTGATAAGGTTGGCTAAGGGTCTGTCCATCTTATTTATCTTTTCAAAGAACCAACTCTTTGATTCATTGATTCTTTGTATTGTTCTCTTTGTCTCCATTGCATTCATTTCTGCTCTGATCCTTATATTTTCATCTCTAGTATGTGCTTTGGGTTTGTTTTGCTCCTCTTTTTCTAGTTGTCTGAGGTTCATCATTAGATTGTTTATTTCAGTTTGCTCTATTTTCCAAGTGTAGGCATTCACTGCTATGAATTTCCCTCGCAGAACTTCTTTCATTGTGTCCCATAAATTCCTGTATGTTGTGCTCGTGTTGTCAATTAGTTGTAGAGACTGTTTAATTTCTTCTTTAATTTCTTTTGTAGCCCATTGGTTGGTTAACAGAGTGTTGTTCAATTTCCATGTGTTTGTGAGGATCTTGGACTTTCTTCTGCTATTCAGCTCCAGTTTCAAGGCACTATGTTCTGATAGTATGCAGGGGATACCCTCGATTCCTTTGCATTTACTTAAGCTTGTTTTATGGACTAGAATGTGATCTGTTTTGGAGAATAATCATGACCAGCTGAGAAGAAGGTATATTCTTGCTTTGTAGGGTGAAAAATTCTGTAGACATCTAATAAGTCAATTTTCTCAAAACTTTGATTTAGCTCAAGTATTTCCTTATTGATTCTTTGTCCAGTTGAGCTGTCAATTTGTGACAGGGGAGTATTGAAGTCCTCACTACCATTGTATTCGTGGTTAACTGGCTTTTCATGTCCAATAATATTTGTTTTATATAGTTGTGTGCATTAGAGTTTGGTGCATAAATATTTATGATTGTTATTTCTTTCTCTTGGATAGTTCCTTGTATGAGGATATAGTGACCTTCTTTATCTCTTTTATCCAGTTTAGGTTTGAAGTCTATATTATCAGAAAACAAGATAGCCACTCCTGCTTTTTTGCAGCTTCCTGTGGCATACAGGACCATTTAACAATCTTATATTTTCAGTCTATGGGTTTCCTTGTGAAATAGATGTGTTTCCAGTATGCAGCAGATTGTAGGATCTTGCTTCTTGATCCAATCTGCTAGTCTGTGTCTTTTAATTGGCCCATTGAGGGCATTGACATTAATGGTTATGAATGATATGGACATATTCAGAGCTGCCATGTTTCCCTGTTCTTGGTTCTTATCTTCCTTGGTTTTCCCCTTTTCTATTTAGTTTCTTGTTTGGCCCAATGAATTCACTCTCCTGGGTCTTGTGGGTATGAAATTTTCTGTGTTTTTTTCCAAGATATTCTTTAGAATATTTTGGAGTGCAGGTTTCGTATTTGTGAAGTTTTTCAAGTGTTCTTTGTCATGGAAGTATCTTATTTCCCAATCTATTCTGAAAGATAGTTTTGCAGGATACAACAGTCTAGGTTGGAGGTTGTTTTCCTGCATTTCTTGAAATACTTCCCTCCAGGCTCTCCTTGGGTTGTGTTTGTGTTGAGTAGTCTGCTGTGATCCTAATGGACTTCCATTTGTAGGTGGTTTTCTTCCTTTCTCTCACTGCTTTCAATATTTCATTCTTTTGTTGTGCATCTGGAAACTTGATAATTATACATCTAGGTGTAGATGTTTTTATGTCACAGTGTTTTAGAGTCTGATAGGCCTCATTTATCTGTATGTCTATTTCTTTTCCTGTGAAGTTTTCTGTTGTTAACTGTGACAATAGATTTTTTATGTCTTTTACACTGTCTCCTGTTCATCAGTCACTCCAATCAGTCTTATATTATTTTTCTTTGAGTCATGTAGAAGCTGTTGAATTGATTTCTCATGATCCCTTGCTCTTTTCCATAGATTACATCTTTCCTGCTCGTTGGCTGCTATGCTGTCCTCTAGGTCTGAGATTCAGTTCTCTGCTTCATTCATCCTACTGCTCAAGCTTTCATTCTCTTCCTCATTCCCTGGACCACTGCTTGAAGCTGTTGAAAAGGTTCAATTGCTTCTGTTATCTTGGATTCTATCATCTCGCTGATCTCTTCTTTAATGATGTCTTTCACTGTAGACAGTATTCCTGTTTTAATCTCAGACATGAGTTCTGATTTCTATTTTACTGGATCTGCTTTAGTTTCCATCTCCAAGAGTCCTGGTGCTTGAGTTTGAGTTTCCCCTATTTCTCTTTTCTCTGAATTTCCCTGTGGTGGTGATCTTTTTGTCAAGTTTTTTGTTTATTTTCTCATTTCTACTCTTTTGTTGTTGTTAATGCTATTCTTTGCCTGATGACAGGGTAATGTTTGTTGCGTTTCTCTTTTTTCTATTATCTGGGGCTCTTTGGATGTGGCACCTTCCTGGGGTATCCTCCTTGAATCTGTAATGACTCTTGAAAATTCTCAGACACATAATGGGAGTTACTTGAGCAGAACAATCACATCGTGTTTGTTACCATAATACAGTCAATATCAATATCAGTATTTAGCACCATAAATAAAATGAAAAGTTTTCTTCAATCCTATTTTGGAGACTTTGAGCTTATGAGTTACCTCTATTTCCCTATGCCGAAATTTAGTATTAATCAGCAATATGTATACAACATGTAGATCATAAATGTACCCGCCAAACCCTTTGGCAATAAGAGGTCACTGGGGAATCAGGGAGGTAGGGGGACAGAAGGAGAGTGATATAGGGTTAGCAAATTTATGAAGATCACCTATACTCTAGAACCTCATATATGCCAATGGGTAATAAAGGATAAAAGGGCCTATATAAAACAGTACCAACTGTATGCTGTTAGACCGTTGGAGACTTTGTACAACTTCTTATAGTAGCATAGGGGAAGAAATAGGGCAGCCTAATAGTCTTTTACTTCTGGGTATTGTTTCTGACAGGAAGATAGGAGAGGGTGTGGAGTCAATAGGTGAGTAGAGGGATCTAGGAGTAGATGGCAAAATAGAAGCTAGATTCCCCCCCCCCCTTTTTTTAATCCTGCCTGGTCTCTCAGCGTGGCTGCTGTGTGGTGGGATGCAGGAAATGGTTCCGACTCCTCTCAGACCTGGGTCCTCACAACGCAGCTCCGGGATGGGGTTGGAGCTGGAAAGCAAGCCTCAATCCTCCATGGTGGGCATGGCGCCCAGGGTCCGTACCTGACTCCTCGCTGCATGGCTCCTGGGTGGAGCAGGCTGGTGTGCAGGCCTCAGTCTGCCTCCACCGCTCCTGCCACCAGGGACAGAATGGAGCCCAGAGTAGCCAAGTCATCTGTGCCACTCGGGGTGGAGTGGGCTGGTGTGCAGGCCTCAGTCTGCCTCCGCCGCTTTTGCTGCAATTAACTGAAGTTTCTAACAAAGTCTTAGTCGGGCCCACCTTGCAGCGTCCTAATGTCTTGAATCTTTGGTACTTCGTGCCATGCACTGGGCGCCAATTGTCAGAGCCAGCCAGACAAAATAGTGGGGTCATGAAGTCGAGGGGCATGGACTAAGAAAAGAGAAGACAGGAAAATGGGTTTGGGAGGGCCTCCCAGTCAATACTGAGCAGGCCAAAACTTGTTACTCTTTTTGGCAGAATAATATTCCATTTTATTAAAAAAAAACCACACACACATTTTCTTTATCCATGCTCCAGTTGATGGCCATCTCTGTTGTTTCCAAGATTGGGCTATTATGAACTGAGCTGCTATGAACATAGGTGCACATATGATTTTATAATATGATCCTTTGAATTCCTTTGGGTATACTCCTAGCAGGGGAATGGAAGGGTCAAATGGGACCTTTTGTCCTAATTTTCTGAGAAATCTCCACACTGATCTCCACAATGGTTGCACAAGTCTAAAATCCCACCAACAGTGGAGAAGGGTTCCTTTCTCCCGACAGCCTCATCAACATTTATTATTTGTTTATCTTGCAATAGCAGCCATTTCCTGTGGAGTGAGATGAAATCTCAGTGTTGTTTTCATCTCATCTCTCTAATGACTGGGGATGTTGAACATTTCTTCATAGGCTTCTTGGCTGCTTTGACTTCTTCCTCTGAGAAGTGCCTGTTCATTTCAGATGTCCATTTTTTTTTTTTGAGACAGGGTGTCACTTTGTAGTTCAGGCTGGCCCTGAGCTCACTATGTAGCCCAGGCAAGCCTCAAACTCAGCAATCCTCCTGTCTCTGCCTCCCGAGTGCTGGGATGACAGGTGTGAGCCACTATGCCTGGTACTGTGGTATGAGGTGCTGATTGCTGGTTGACTGCTAGTGGGCATGACTCACCACACCCAGCATTGTATGTGGTTATGGGATCGAACTCAGGACCTTGCACTTGCGAGGCAGGTGCCGCAACCACTGAGCTAAATCTCCAGCCCTCAAATGCCCATTTTTGAATTGATTCCTTAATCCTGGGGAGGCTGATCTCTTTTAGATCTTTATATATTGTAGATAATAACCCTTTGTCTGATAAACAGCTAGTAAAGATTTTTTCCCATGCTGTTGGTTGTCTCTTAGCAGTGCCTGTGAATTCTTCTGCTGTGCAGAAACTTTTCAGTAGGATGATATCCCATTTGTTGATTCTTACTGCTAGTTCTTGTCCTATAGAGGTTTTATTCATAAAGTCTCCACCTAATCCAATGTCTCCAAGAGTTTTACCTAGCCTGTTTTGCAGCATGCTTTTTTTTCTGTTTTAATGTTTAAGTATCAAATCCATTGTGTTTAGTTTTGTGCATGGTGAAAGATATAAGTCCAGCTTTAGGTTTTGGCAGGTTAAAGCCTAGTTTATCCAGCGTCATTTGTTAAGAGGCTGTCTTTCTTCCATTGCTGATGTTTGCATCCTTTGTCAAAAATAAGGTGGCTTAGTGTATCTGGGGTTGTTACTGTGTCTTTTCATCTATTCCACTCGTCCTTGGGTTGGTTACTTTGCCAGTACCATGCAGTTTTTATCATAGCGGATTTATAGTAGAGTTTTAATTTGGTAATTGTAATACACCCTGCCATGTCATGGTTGCTTAGAACTGCTTTTGCTATTCTAGGTTTCTTGTGTTTCCAGATGAATTTTTGTATTATTTTCTCTAGCTCTGTGAAGTATACCATTGGAATTTCAATTGGAATTGCATTGAATCTATACAGTAATTGTGGGAGTATAGCCATTTTGACGATGTTGGTTCTCCCTACCCAGAAACAAGAGATATCTTTCCACTTTCTGATTTCCTTTTCTATCTCGTTTTTCATAGTTAGATAGTTTTCAGAGTAGAAGACTTTCACTTCCTTTGTTAGGTTGATTCCTAGATATTTCATTTTTCTGGGTGCTACTGTGAAAGGGATTGACTCCCCAATTTCTCTTTTAGTGAGTCTGTTGTTTGTGTAGACAAATGCTGTTGATTTTTGAGCATTGACCTTGTATCCAGCAACACTACCAAATTTGGAAATTAAGTCTAGCAAATCTTTGGTTGAGTTTATAGGATCCTCTAGATAGAGTATCATATCATCAGCAAATAATGCCAGTTTAACTTCTTCCTCTCCTATATTTATTGCTTTTATATCTTTGTCCTGCCTGATTGCTATGGCTAATATTTTCAGCACTAGATTGAACAAGAGTGGTGACAGCGGGCATCCTTGTATACTTCCTGACCTTAATGTAAAAGGTTTCAGTTTTTGCCCATTGAGTATGATGCTGGCCAGTGGTTTCTCATAAATAGCTTGTATTAAATTGAGATAAAGTCCATTGATTCTTATTCTCTGTAGGGTTTTGATCATAAATGGGTGTTGGATTTTGTTAAATTCTTTTTCTGCATCTATTGAGATAATCATTTGGTTTTTGTCTGAGTCTGTTAATATAGTGTGTTACATTGATTGATTTACATATGTTGACTCAGCCTTGCATGGCTGGGATAAATCCGACTTGATTAGGATATAAGATTTTCTTGGTAACTCTCTGTACTCTGTTTGCCAGTATCTTATTGAGGATTTTTGCATCAATGTTCATTAGAGAAATTGGCCTGTAGTTTTTTTTTTAATTGAATTCTTTATTGGTACAATTTATATACATCTCACAATCACATATAACATTGGGGAATTTGTACTAGTATATGACACATGTTAATTCTCAGTTTCACCCATATCCCTCACCTCCCACACCTCCCCACCTCCTTTATACATACTCTTTTATTTTCTGTCTGAATCATGTTTATTCCTTCCCCTCAATACATTCCTACAACAAATTTCTTATGGAAATTTCCCACTCTATAAAAGCTGTCATATTTTCTAGAGCTCATTTCTATCTACAGGTGTTCATGTCAAAGAGACAAACTGGTATTTGCCTATCTGTGATCTATTCATTTCACTTATTTTTATATCCTCCAGGTTTCTCCACTTGCACATAAATGGATCGATCTTGTCATTCTTTATGGCAGAATAATACTCCATTTTCTAAAAAAAAAAAAAATCTTCTT
This sequence comes from Thryonomys swinderianus, assembly GCA_004025085.1. Lineage (NCBI taxonomy): Eukaryota > Metazoa > Chordata > Mammalia > Rodentia > Thryonomyidae > Thryonomys > Thryonomys swinderianus. Next base: position 8,001 of record PVIC010013170.1, read on the forward strand.
TATCCAGTCTCCAGTGGATAGGCATTTGGGTTGTTTCAAAGTTTGAGCTATCACGAACTGAGCTGCTGTTAACAAAGCTGTACATCTGTCTTTCCAATGTGACTTTTAAAATTCTTTGTGTATATTCCTAGCAGAGGGATAGCAGGGTCAAATGGGACACCTAGTCCTAGTTTTCTGAGAAATCTCCACACGTATCTACACAATGGTTGCACAAGTCTACAATCCCATCAACAGTAGAAAAAGGTTCCTTTCTCCCCACAGCCAAGCCGGCATTTATTGCTGGTTGAATTTGTGATAGCGGCCATTCTTTGTGGAGTGAGATGAAATCTCAGTGTTGCTTTCATTTGCATCTCTTGAATGACCAGTGATGTTGAACATTTCTTCATATATTTCTTCTTAGCAGCTTTGACTTCTGCTTCTGAGAAGTGCCTGTTCATTTCAGATGCCCATTTTTGAATTGGGTCTTTAAACTTGGGGAGGTTGATCTGTTTGTGTTCTTTATATATTGTAGATAATAGCCCTTTGTCTGATAAACAGCTAGTAAAAATTATTTCCCATGATGTTGGTTGTCTTTTAGCAGTGCCAGTTACTTCTTTTGCTGTGCAGAAGCTTTTCAGTAGGATGAGATCCCATTTGTTGATTCTGCCAGTTCTTGTGCAATAAAGGTTTTATTCATAAAGTCTCTGCCTAAGCCAATGTCTCCAAGAGTTTCACCTAGCCTGTTTTCCAGCAGGCTTATTGTTTCTGTTTTAATGTTTAAGTCTCATATCCATTGTGAGTTTAGTTTTGTGCATGGTGAAAGAGATAGGTCTAGCTTTAGCTTTGGCAGGCTAAAGCCCAGTTTTTCCAGCACCATTTGTTAAAGAGGCTGTCTTTTTTCCATTGGGGATGTTTGGCTCCTTTGTCAAAGATAAGGTGGGTTAGTGTGTCCGGAGATTTTTCTGTGTCTTCTCATCTATTCCATTGGTCCTAGGGTCTGTTCCTTTGCCATACCATACAGTGTTTATCACAGCGTCTTAATAGTAGTTTTAAATTGGGGATTGTAATACCCTCTGCAATGTCGTGATTGCTTGGAGTTGCATTCACTATTCTAGGTTTCATGTGGTTCTAGATGAATTTTTGTATTTTTTCTGTAGTTCTGTTAAGTATACCATTGGAATTTCAATTGGAATTTCATTGAATCTGTATAGTAGTTGTGGGAACATAGCCATTTTGACCATGTTGCTTCTCCCTACCTAGGAAGAAGGGATATCTTTCCACTTTCGGGTTTCCTTTTCTATCTCAGTTTTCAGAGTCCTATAGTTTTCAGAGTAGAGGTCTTTCACTTCCTTTGATAGGTTGATTCCTAGTTTTTTCATTTTTCTGGGTGCTACTGTTAAAGGGATTGACTCCCCAGTTTCTCTTTTACTGAGTCTGTTTTTTGTGTAAATAAAGGCTGTTGATTTTTGAGCATTTATCCTGTATCCAGCAGCACTATCAAATTTGGTAATTAAGTCTAGCAGTCTTTTGGTTGAGTTTTAGGATCCTCTAGATAGAGTATCATATCATCAGCAAATAATGACAGTTTAGTTTCTTCCTTTCCTATCTTTATTCCTTTTATATCTTTGTCCTGCCTGATTATTATGGCTAATATTTACAGCCGTATATTGAACAAAATTGTTGTAAAAGGTTTCAGGTTTTGCCCATTGAGTATGATGATGGCTGTTGGTTTCTCTTAAATAGCTTGTATTAAATTGAGATAAAATCCATCAGTTCCAGTTCTCTGTAGTGTTTTGATCATATATCGGCATTGCACTTTGTTAAATGCTTTTTCTGCATCTATTGAGATAATCATATGATTTTGTCCTTGAGTCTGTTAATATAGTGTATTACATTGATTGATTTACACACGTTGAACCATCCTTGCATTCCAGGGATAAAGCCGACTTGATCAGGGTGTATGATTTTCTTGATATCTCTCTGTATTCTGTTTGCCAGTTTTTTATTTAGGATTTTTGCATCAGTGTTCATTAGAGAGATTGGCCTTCAGTTTCCTTTTTTGGTGGGATCTTTCCCTGTCTTTGGAACCAAGGTGATGGTTGCTTCAATGAATGATATGGGGAGTACTGCTTCCTTTTCAATTTCATTAAAGTGATTGAGAAGTACTGGTGTTAACTCTCCTTTAAACGATCTGTAGAATTCAGCAGTGAAGCCATCAGGACCAGGGCTTTTCTTTGTTTGTAGGTTGTTTTATTACATTTTCAATTTCCCAGGTTGATATCAGGTTGTCTAACATTTTTATATCCTCTTTATTCAGCTTTGGAAGTTCATATAAGTCTAGAAATCTATCCATTTCTTCTAGATTTTCCATCTTGTTGTAGTATAGATTTTCAATGTACATGTTTGTTATCCTTTGGACTTCCTCTGGGTCTGTGCTGATTTCTCCATTTTCATTTCTTATAGCATGGATTTGAGCCTTTTCCTTCGTTTGTTTGATAGGGTTGGCTAAGGGTCTGTTGATCTTATTTATCCTTTCAAAGAACCAACTCTTTGATTCATTGGTTCTTTTTATTGTTCTCTTGGTCTCCATTGCATTAAGTTCTGCTCTGATCCTTATACTTTCCTCTCTAGTATGTGCTTTGGGTTTGTTTTGCTCCTCTTTTTCTAATTGTCTGAGGTTCATTGTTAGATTTTGTATTTCATTTTGCTCTATTTTCCAAGTGTAGGTATTAGTGCTATTAATTTGCCTCATAGAACTGCTTTCATTGTGTCCAATAAATTCCTTTATCTTGTGCTGGGGTTGTCGTTTAGTTGGAGAAACTGTTTAATTTCTTATTTAAGTTCTTTTGTGGCTCATTGTTGGGTTAACAGAGTGTTGTTCAATTTCCATGTGTTTGTGAGGATCTTGGTATTTTTTCTGCTATTCAGCTCCAGTTTCAAGGAACTATGGTCTGATAGTATGCGGGAGATAACCTCAATTCCTTTGCATTTACTTAAGCTTGTTCTGTGGACTAGAATGTGATCTGTTTTGGAGAATTATCCATGAGCAGCTGGGAAGAAGGTATATTCTTGCTTGGTAGGGTGAAAAATTCTGTAGGCATGTAATAAGTCCATTTGCTCAAAAGATTGATTTAGCTCAAGTATTTACTTACTGATTCTTTGTCCAGTTGATCTGTCAATTTGTGACAGTGGAGTATTAAAGTCCCCTAGTACTATTGTATTCATGGTTAACTGGCTTTTCATGTCCAGTAATGTTTGTTTTATATAGTTGGGTGCATTAGACTTTGGTGCATTAATATTTATGATTGTTGTTTCTTTCTCTTGGATAGGTCCCTATATGAGAATATACTGCCCTTCTTTATCTCTTTTAATAAGTTTGGGTTTGAAATCTATTTTAACTGCAATCAAGATAGACTTTAGAATTTTTGCAGTTTCCTATGGCATGGAGGATTGTTTTCCAACCTTTTATTTTCAGTCTGTGGGTTTCCTCCTGAATTATGTGTGTTTCCTGTATGCAGCAGGTTGTAGCATCTTGCTTCTTGATCCAATCTGCTAGTCTGTGTCTTTTAATTGGCCCCATTGACACTAATAGTTATGACTGATATGAACATATTCAGAGCTGCCATGTTTCCCTGTTCTCAGTTCTTTTCTTCTTTGCTTTTCCCCTTTTCTATTTAGTTTCTTGTTTGCCTCAATGAATTCACTCTCCTGGGTCTTGTGGGTATGGAATTTTCTGTGTTTTTTTCCAAGATGTTCTTTTTGATATTTTGGAGTGCAGGTTTCATATTTGTGAAGTTTTTCAGGTGTTCTTTATCATGGAAGTATCTTATTTCCCCATCTATTCTGAAAGATAGTTTTGCAGGATACAACAGTCTAGGTTGGAGGTTGTTTTCCTGCAATGCTTGAAATACTTCCCTCCACACTCTCCTTGTACTGTGTGTTTGTGTTGAAAAGTCTGCTGTGATCCTAATAGGCTTCCCTTTGTAAGTGATTTTCTTCCTTTCTCTCATTGCTTTCATTATTTCATTCTTTTGTTGTACATCTGGAACCTTGATAATTATGTGTCTATGTGTAGATATTTTTATGTTACAGCATTTTGCAGTCTGATGGGCCTCATTTATCTGTTTGTTTATATCTTTTCCTGGGAAGTTTTTTGTTGTTATCTCTGACAATGGCTTTTTTTTTTTTGAGGCAGGGTCTCGCTTTGTAGTTCTGGCTCACCCTAAGCTCATTATTTAGCCCAGGCAAGCCTCAAACTCAGCAATCCTCCTCTCTCTGCCTCCCGAGTGATGGGATTACAGGTGTGAGCCACCACATCTAGTGACATTGGCTTTTTTATGTCTTTTATACTGTCTCCTGCTTCCTCAGTGACTCCAGTCAGTCTTATATTACTTTCTGAGTCCTCTAGAAGCTGTTGAATTGATTTCTCATGGTCCCTTGCTCTTTTCTGTAGATTATATCTTTCCTGCTCATTGGTGCTATGCTGTCCTCTAGGTCTGAGATTCGGTTCTCTTCTTCATTCATCCTACTTCACAAGCCTTCATTCTCCTTCATCATGAATTGAATCTCTGCTTGAAGCTTTTGAAAAGTTTCTATTGCTTCTGCTATCTTGGATTCTATCATCTTGCTTATCACTTCTTTAATGATGTCATTCACTGTGGATAATATCCGTGTTTTGATCTCAGAGATGAGTTCTGATTTCCACTTTAGTAGATCCGTGTTAGTATATGTGCTCCCCAAGCGAGGACTACTAGATCCACTTTAGTTACCATCTTCAAATGACCTGGTGTTGGAGTTTCAGTTTGCCCTGTTTCCTTTTTCTCTGAATTTCCCTGTGGTGGTGATCTCTGTGTCTCCTTTTTTGTTTTTTTCTCATTTCTACTCTTTCATATTTACTAATGCTATTCTTTGCCTAATGACAGGGCAATATTTGTTGCGGGTCTCTTTCTATTTCTGGGGCCCTTTGGATGTGGCTCCTTCCTGGGGTGTCCTCCTTGAATCTGTAATGACCCTTGAGATTTCTCTGTTTTGACACAACATTTGAGGTATTTGAGCAGAATAATCACATCATGTTTTTTTTACCATAATACAATCAATGCCAATGTCAGTATTAAACACAGTAAATAAAATAAAAAGTTTTGTCAAATTCTGTTCTGAAGACTTTGAGCATATGAGTTACCTCTATGTTCATATGCCAAAATTTAGAATTAATCGGCAATGTGTATACAACATGTAGATCATAAATGTACCCCCTAACCCTTTGGGGATAGGAGGTTACTGGGGAATCAGTGAGGTTGGGGGACAAAATGAGAGTAAAATAGGGTTAGCAGATTTATGATGATCACCTATACTCTAGAATCTCATATATGCCAGTGGGTAATAGAGGATAAAATGGCATATATAAAACAGTACCAACTGTATGCTCTAAGACTGTTGGAGACTTTGCACCCCTTCTTATAATAGTACACCAGAAGAAATAGAGCAGCCTAAGTGTCTTTTACTTCTGGGTATTGCTTCTGACAGGAAGATAGGAGAGAGTGTGGGGACAAGAGGTGAAGAGAGAGATCTAGGAGTAGATGGCAAAATAGAAGCCAGATTCACCTTTTTTTCTTGCCTGGTCTCTCAGCTTGGCTCCAGTGTGGAGGGATGCAGGAAATGGCTCTGGCCCCACTCGGGCCTGGGTGTTCACAATGCAGCTCTGGAGTGGGGTTGGGGTCAGCCAGTGGGCCTCAATCCTCCATGGTAGTCATGGCACCCGGGGTTCATACCTGACTCATCACTGCATGGCTTCTGGGTGAGCGGGCTGGTGGGCAGGCCTCAGTCCTCTGCTGCTGGGACCGGAATGGTGCACAGGTAGCTGAGTCTGCGCTGCTCCGGGGTGCAGTGGGCCAGTGGGCAGGCCTCAGTCCTCCACCGCCGGGAATGGAATGGCACCCGGTAGCCAAGTCCATGCCACTCGTGTGCAGTGGGCTGGTTGGCAGGCCTCAGTCATCTGCCGCTGGGAACGGTATCGAGTATAGCCATTTTGACGATGTTGGTTCTCCCTACCCAGGAACAAGGGATGTCTTTCCACTTTCTGATATCCTTTTCTATCTCCTTTTTCAGAGTCCTGTAGTTTTCAGTGTAGAGCTCTTTCACTTCCTTTGTTAGGTTAATTCCTAGATATTTCATTATTCTGGGTGCTACTGTGAAAGGGATTGACTACCTAATTTCTCTTTCAGTGAGTCTGTTGTTTTGTAGACAGAGGCTGTTGATTTTTGAGCACTGACCTTTTATCTAGCAAAAGTACTAAATTTGGTAATTAAGTCTCACAGTCCTTTGGTTGAGTTTTTAGGATCCTCTATGTAGAGTATCATATCAGCAAATAATGGAAATTTAATTTCTTCTTTTCCTATCTTTATTCCTTTTATAACTTTGTCCTGCCTGATTGCTATGGCTAATGTTTCCAGCACTATTTTGAACAAGAGTGGTGACAGCAGGCATCCTTATCTCATTCCTGATCTTATTGTAAAAGGTTTCAGTTTTGGGGCATTAAGCATGATGCTGGCTGCTGGTTTCTCATAAACAGCTTGTAACAAATTGAGATAAAGTCCATTGATTCCGATTCTCTGTAGGGTTTTGATCATAAATTGGTGTTGCATTTTGTCAAATGCTTTTTCTGTGTCTATTGAGATGATCATATGGTTTTTGTACTTGAGTCTGTTAATATAGTGTATTGCATTTATTGATTTACATATGTTGAAGCTGCCTTGCATCCCTGGCATAAATCCAACTTGATCAGGTTGTATGATTTTCTAGATTACTCTCTTTATTCAGTTTGCCAGTATTTTATTGAGGATTTTTGCGTCAATATTCATTAGAGAGATTGGCCTGTAGTTTTCTTTTTTGGTGGGATCTTTCTCTGCCTTTGGAATCAAGGTGATGGTTGCTTCAAGGAATCATTTTGGGAGTACTGCTTCCCTTTCAATTTCATTAAAAAGATTGAGAATTGGTGACATTAACTGTTCTTTCAAAGTTTTGTATGATTCAGCAGTGAAGCCTTGAGCACCAGGGCTTTTCTTTGTTGGTAGTTTTTTTTATTAAATTTTCAATTTCCCAGATTGATATAGGGTAATTTAACATTTTTATATCCTCTTCATTCAGCTTTGGAGGTTCATATGTGTCTAGGAATCTATCTATTTCTTCTAGATTTTCCATCTTCTTGGAGTATAGATTTTCAAGGTTTCTTATCCTTTGGACTTCTTCTGGATCTATGTTGATTTCCCCATTTTTATTCCTTATAGCATGGATTTGAGCCTTTTCATTCCTTTGATAAGGTTGGCTAAGGATCCATCGATTTTATTCATCCTTTCAAAGAACCAACTCTTTCATTCATTGATTCTTTGTATTGTTCTCCTTATGTTCATTGCATTAATTTCTGCTCTGATCCTTATAATTTCCTCCCTAGTATGAACTTTGTGTTTGCTTGCTCCCCTTTTTATAATGGTTTGAGGGTCAACATTAGATTGTTTATTTGGGTTTGCTTTAATTTCTGGGTGTATGCATACACTGCTATGAATTTCCCTCATAGAACTGCTTTCATTGTGTCCCATGAATTCCTTTATGTTTTACTGAGGTTATCATTTAATTGTAGAAATTGTTTAATTTCTTCTTTAAGTTTTTTTTTTGTGGCCCATTGGTTGGTTAACAGAGTGTTATTCAATTTCCATGTATTTGTGAGGATCTTTGAATTTCTTTTGCTATTCAGCTCCAGATTCAAGGCACTCTGGTCTGACAGTATGCAGAGGATAACTTCAAATCCTTCGCATTTATTCATGCCTGTTGTATGAACTAGGATGTGATTTTTTTTTAGAATGATCCATGAGCAGCTGAGAAGAACATATATTCTGACTTTGTATGGTGAAGTACTCCGTAGTCATCTATTAAGTCCATTTGCTCAAAAGTTTGATTTAGCCCAAGTATTTCCTCATTGACTCTTTGTCCAGTTGATCTATCAGTTTGTGAGAGTGGAGTATTAAAATCCCCTAATACTATTGTATTCATTGTTATCTGGCTTTTTATGTCCACTAATGTTTGTTTTATATAGTTGGGTGCATTAGAGTTTGGTGCATAAATATTTATGATTGTTATTTTGTTTCTCTTGCATAGTTCCCTGTATGAGAATATAGTGACCTTCTTTATCTGTTTTAATCAGTTTTGGCTTGAAATGTATTTTATCTGCAATCAAGATAGCCACTCCTGCTTTTTTGCCATTTCCTGTGGTGTGGAGGATTGTTTTCTAACCTTTATTTTCAGTCTATGGGTTTCCTTCTGAATTAGGTGTGTTTCCTGTATGCAGCATTATTGTAGGATATTGCTTCTTGATCCAATCTGCTACTCTGTGTCTTTTAATTGGCCCATTGAGTACATTTAACATTAATGCTTATGACTGATATAGAGTTATACAGAGCTGCCATGTTTCCCAGTTCTTGGTTCTTTTCTTCCTTTCTTCTCCCCCTTTTCATTTAGTTCCTTGTTTGCCCCAATAAATTCTCTCTCCTGGTTCTCATGGGTATGGGATTTTCTGTGTTTATTTCCAAGATGTTCCTTAGAATGTTTTGGAATGTAGACTTCTTATTTGTGAAGATTTTCAGGTGTTCTTTATCATGGAAGTATCTTATTTCCCCATCTATTCTGAAAGATAGTAGTGTAGGATACAACAGTCTAGGGTGGAGGTTATTTTCCCACAGTGCTTGAAATATTTCCCTTCAGGCTCTCCTTGCATTGAATGTGTTGAAAAGTCTGCTGTGATCCTAATGTGCTTCCTTTTGTAGGTGATTTGCTTCCTTTCTCTCACTGCTTTCAGTATTTCATTCTTTTGTTGTGTATCTGGAACCTCGATAATTATATGTCTAGGTGTAGGTGTTTTTATGTCAAGGACTTTTATAGTCCTATAGGCTTCATTTATGTGTATTAACCTGTGTAGTTTTCTGTTGTTATCTCTGACAACAGGTTTTTTAATATCTTTTACACTGTCTCCTGCTTCCTCAGTGACTCCAATCAGTCATATTATTTTTCTTTGAGTCATCTAGAAGCTGTTGGATTGATTTCTCATGGTCCCTTGCCCTTTTCCATTGATTATATCTTTCCTGCTCAGTGGCTCCTATGCTGTCCTCTAGGTCTGAGATATGGTTCTCTGCTTCATTCATCCTGCTTCACAAACTTTAGTTCTCCTTCATCTTCCCCTGGAGCTCTGCTTGAAGCTGTTTAAAAGGTTCCATTGCTTCTGCTATCTTGGATTCTATCATCTCACGGATGTCTTCTTCAATGTTGTCTTTCACTGTGGACAGTATGTCTGTTTTGATCTCAGAGATGAGTTCTGATTTCCATTTTACTAAATTCTGCTTTAATTACCATTTAAAAGAGTCCTGGTGTTTGAGTTTCAGTTTGCTCTATTTCCCTTTTCTCTGAACTTCCCTGTGGTGGTGATCTTTGTGTCTGGTTTTTTGTATATTTTCTCACTTTTACTCTTTGTTGTTACTAATGCTATTTGTTTAATTCTTTGCCTGATGACAGGGCAATGTTTGTTGCAGGTCTCTTTGTTTCTATTATCTGGGACCTTTTGAAGTGGCACCTTCCTAGTGTTTCCTCCTTGAATCTGTAATGACCCTTGAGAGCTCTCTGTTCCAACACATCGTGGGAGTTATTTGAACAGAACAATCACATCATCTTTGTTACCATCATATCATCAGTGCCAATATCAGTATTAAACACAGCAAATAAAATGAAAAGATTTGTTAATTTCTATTCTGAAGACTTTGAGCTCATGGGTTACCTCTATGTTCATATGCCAAAGTTTAGAATTTATCAGCTATGTGTATACAACATGTAAATCGTAAATGTACCCCCAGAACCCTTTTGGGAATAAAAGGTCATTTGGGAATCAGTGAAGTAGGGATGCAGGAGGAGAATGAAATAGGCTTTAGCAGATTTTTGAAGATTACCTAGAATCGAGATCATCATATATGCCAGCAAGTTACAGAAGATAAAAGGGCATATATAAAACAGTACCAACTGTATTCTGTAAGACTTCTGGAGATTTTGCAGACCTTCTTTTGATCATACAGGAGAAGAAAAAGGGCAGCCTAAGAGTCTTTTACTTCTGCATATTGGTTCTGACTGGAAGATAGGAGAGGGTGTGGTGACAAGTGGTGAATAGAAGCATCTAGGAGTAGATGGCAAAACAGAAGCTAGATTCCCTTTTTTTAAAAATCTTGCCTTGTCTCTAAGCATGGCTCCAGTGTAGTGGGATGCAGGAAATGGTTCCAACTCCTCTTGGGCCTGGGTCATCAAAACGCAGCTCCAGGGCAGATTGGGGGCCTCCCAGCACTCCTCAGACCTCCAAGCTGTGAATGGCACCTGGGGTCTGTACCTGAGTCCTTTCTGCATGGCTCTAGGTTGGAGAAGGGGCCTGTCAGCAGATTGCATATCTTCCTATAATAAGACAGAAGAAAAATTAGGGCAGCCTGAGAGTCTTACTTCTGGGTATTGTTTCTGACAGGAGGATAGGAGAGGGTGTGGTGACAAGAGGTGAATAGAGGGACCTAGGAATAGATGGAAAAAGAGAAGCTAGATTCCCTTTTCTATAAAGATGTAAGCAATAATGAGGACAAAAACCCAGAATTTTGACCCTAAAACTAGTGCCATCAAAGTAGGAAAATAGGAAAAAATACTTATTTCCTATCGAAGGAATAAAAAGCATCAACAACAGCATTAAAATTAGCAATGACAATGTACCAAGCTAAGCACATTAGTTAAAAGGAGATATTCCTCAGCGTTTATCTCGCCTGGTCTGTCTCAGGGCAGCTCCAGTGTGGAAATGCACAGGAAATTGTGGGGTTTCCTCTGTCTAAATTTTAGTTATCATAAAATTTCTGGAAAATCAACTCATTTTCCAGTATGTGGTTTTTGACTATCTCATGAGAACAGCCTTTTTTTTTTTTTTTTTTTTTTTGGTTTTTGAAACAGGGTCTCGCGTTGTAGTTCAGGCTGGCCCTGAGCTCACTATGGTGCCCAGGCAAGCCGCCGCGAACTCAGCAATCCTCCTGTCTCTGCCTCCCGAGTGCTGGGATTACAGGCGTGAGCCACCACGTCCGGCATATTGTTGGTGGGCGTGTCTCCACGCCCAGCATTATATGTGGTTACCGGGGATCGAACTCAGGTCCTTGGGCTTGCACGGCAGGCGCTGGAACCACTGAGCTAACCCTCCGGCCCGAGAACAGCCAATCTTAACCTATACAATTATATTCTATATTTAGTGCTGCAAATTCATACATAGTTTTGATCACCTGGGATTCAAATATTTATTAGAAGAGCAGGCTTCTTTCCCATTTGTATAGACATTATTTTACAATCTACAGACATATTTCCATTGCCCAAGAGAAAAAGTATTGATTCTTACAGAAGTGATCAATGATGATATGTCACCAGTAATTCACATTTATTTGTCTAAAATGGAAAAGTAAAAATAAATTATTACATTATCAAGAATAAAATTCACAGTTACCCATTTCTATATCCAAATAGCTCACTGAAAGTCAGAAATATGACTCATAGGAAGCCACTCATTGATGACACAGATCTTTGTAATAAAGACAGTCAACCACTGCACCTTTTCCAATATTTGGATGCTGGCTATGGATGGCACCAAAGGGCTCTGTAGGCTAAAAAAAGTGAAGGTTTTCTATTTGTGCAGGGTTTTCTATTTGTGCAGTTTTGACTACATGCTTTAATAGCATTACTAAAGGTCCTTTCCCTAACATAAAGTTACCAATAAATCATGTACCTAAATGTGCATTTTGACTAGTGTTATTCTATCAAACAAAGTGTTTCAGAAATCAGGATTTTTAACAGTAAATGAAATTAGGCGGTCAACATGGACATGTTTTTGGAATATTACTCTCATGTGCTGCAGCCTTAGCTCATGCACACTATTTTCTGGAATTGTGTACCAGTTACAGATTTGTTACTTTGAGACTGTGCTTTTTGAAGTGTCATAACAGTGTTCCCTGAAATTTAATCCTAGAGCTCAGTCTCACCACATTAAAAATGAACAATTTATATTTCTTCTCATCCTACTGCTTCCACCAAGTGCAGTGTGTTCCATTTATGAATATATCCACTTCTGTAAGCCATTAGCTGTGGAGAACTTTTAGATTCTCACAGTTCCATTTACTCACTTTGTGGGCTTTTAGGTCTCTGCATCCATCACTGTTTCCCTTATGAGTCTAAATGTAAAGGCTTTTGAGAAAAGACTTTTGTTATTCTTGACTTCATAGAGTTTTCAATATCTTTAATCTTTCAGTATGTTTAGTCTTTTACAGTGACTGAAACTTGTAGAATAAAATATTTGACTGTGTAAGTCAAATTCTCTTATTGTTCACACTTATGTATATATATAATTTCTTTCCCATTGGATCATGACTGGATACAGACATTGGAAATGATCCATTTTAAGAATTTGAGTATTAAAATGCTATGCTACAAGCAAATTGAAATTTTAACCCAAATCCTTCCATCCACTATGTTTGTTAATAGCTTCATTTTTGATTATACAGTTAAAGTGAGGAAATGCTACTATCTTGCAGGTTTGTTTTGAAAGCTAAGTAGAACCATATGACACGTGACTGATGTCCTCCTCCAAGTAGTAAAACTAGAGTATATTCATGTGCATCAGCAGTGTCAAAAGCGATGTGCTAAGTGCAATGCCAAGCTTGAGTCAATGATGAGAAGCCTTCTCTGCTTCATATTGGCTGCTGCATGTGTATTTAGCATCTTTTAATGATTACTACAATATCAATAAGAAAAATAAGGATGGGAAAATGAGTTCTGATTTTTTAAGAGTGTAATTATCTTAAATGTCCACAATTTAGCTGTAGAGCAGCAGTGTTGACAGTGTCATTTATGTGCAGTGAACAGCAACTATTTAGGAGAAAGAGCTCTTTTATTCCTCCATGATCTTCAGCTTGCCTTCACATGGGATATGTCCAATTAGGAACCTGTGAAAACTCATGGGAGGTGACAAGATTTCAAGCTGTGTTTTTTCTTGAGACAGGACACTTTGCAAAGAGCAAACTGGTCTAATGTGAAAATGTATAACAATAGGTAAGGTCTGCATAGCTACCAGACAAAGTTAGACTGCACCCAGTGACACTTGTATCTCCTAGCATCAGGAGAACATTTTCATCCTCTACTATCCTCTTGCTTTTGAATAACAGTTATATCATGGGCATATTCAAATACAGTAATTCAAACACAATAACTATTGTGCTGTCTCAGTTAAAGAATAATGACTTATTTATAATGAAAGTAACAAATTCTTCTGTATCATCCATTTTAATCATAGGATAAAAAATTTGCATTTTTCCATATTGAATTGTGAGTTTTGGTTTCTAATGAAAAGACAACTTTATAATGTAAGATAAAATGTCTTCATTGTCATTATTTAGATATTTTTTCCTCTCTCTCTCTTTTTTTTTTGGATGACCTGAGGAAAAAACTCAGGACCTTGTTCTTGCCAGGCAGGTGGCAGCACCACTGAGCTACATCCTTTGTCCGTTATTTACATAACTGATGATTTAGTTTTTATTATTGTTGAATATTTTCACTAGGCAATGAAAAAATAAATATCACTGTCTCTAGCCAGATGTAAGATTGAGCTAACATGTGGATCCCCTGCTACTAACAATAGTGAGGATATTGAACAAAAATATTAAAAAGAAAATCATTTTAAATATATGTGAATTATAAATAGAAAGACAAAGTATCAAGTTCTATATGTAAAAAAGGGATCTAAAGTCAGAACAAAACACAGATAGTGTGTTACACACTTGATAGTGCTACAAACCCAGAAAATGTGATGGGAGTGAACCTGGACATGTGGAGCAAAGTTTTAGAGCAATGTGAAGTCTTAGACCTTTTCAGTGTAGGAAGTAGATCAAAGAGCTCTAGGAGCCATAAGGGGAGGATCTTGAGTTGTTGCCTCATCTCTGAAAATAAAAGTAGAAAATATTTCTCCTTTTGTATTGGACAAGTTGAAAGAAAGCTTGCATTTTGCAAGCCTGGCATTAAAACTTGGAAAAGAAGATGGATTTAAAATGGGAAATACCCCAAAATATGACATATATGAATCCTTTTTTCAAACTCACCCTATGTGCCAAAGGAAACCAAACTAAAAAAATTAACATAGAAGTTAGTTCTTATTTTTTTTTTGAGACAGGGTCTCGCTTTGTATTTCAGGCTGGCCCTGAGCTCACTATGTAGCCCAGGCAAGCGTTGAACTCAGCAATCCGCCTATCTCTGCCTCCTGAGTGCTGGGATTACAGACGTGAGCCACCACGCCTGGCGTTTTTTTTTTTTTTTTTTAATTGTAAGGTCTAGCAATAGAAACAATAAGGATACTGTGCTGCAGACATACACCTCTAAATTCAGAACATTTGAGATTCTCACCGTGGAAAGAGATCCACAAAAGTTGAGGTCAGTGTAAAAACTTGAAAAACACATGATAAAATGAACCATCATAAGTAAGTAAAGAAAATGTGCAAATTTGAGCAACTTTTATTTCTAACACCAGAGATAATGAGACCCTAAAAGACTCACACATAATCTTCAGAATATGAAGAGTTAAAAATACATCACAAAACAAAAGGCAGGTCCACCTAATATCCTTTGCATTCCAGAATCCTGACAGAAAACTCCATCAAACGTAAGTTCATAACTCAGTATTACAAAGTGAAGCATAATGGATGAGTCAGCAATAAAAGCACAAATTGAACTCCCCAAACTTTAGATAAGATCTTGTAGATTATAAAATAAGTATTTCAAAGTAAAGAAAGGAAGAATATATAAGGAGGCAACACATCCAATTAAGAAAACAGCCCAATGTAGTGACCAGACTACTGATTATTAGATTGAGAGCACCTAAATAGGGAAGAAGTAAATTTGACATAGTTTAATAAAATAGGTAGCCTACTAAGATGAGAGTTAAGTGTGGGGAGATAATAGGAAGATCTAGCCTATATCTATTTAAGCTTTCAAAAGACAAAAATATTGTCTCTTGAACAAAATCTTGAAGGGGTGTAGGATTGAGCTCTGTGTGTGAAAGCCTAGGTTTGATTTCAAGTATCTCAATAAAAGGGAAATGAAAAATACTTATTACTAGAATAAGTATAGCCAAATGACATGTATTACTTCATATAGTTATCATGATTTTCTGAGAACAGATTAAAAAAGAAAATATTGTAGAAATAAAAGGTTTTGAGCCATATATATATATATATATATATATATTGAATAAAGAGAATAATGTAAAGTAGATAATGGTTCAGAATATTTTATTTAATGGAGAACAAGATGATTATTTGATTAAAGACATGCGTATACTAAGCCATGAACAAAAGGAATGATAAATGAATTCACAATTAGGCAAACTATAATGAAACTATAAAAATCAGGACAAAACTAAACAATAGTAGAGTCTTTAAAATTGCAGTTTCAATAATGGATAGTAAACCTTAGCAGTGCATTTTTTTCTTAATTGAGTTTAATGGGACATTTTAAGTATGCATTATGATCAACAGTGTATTTTTAAAAAGAGACTTCTAAGTCTTACACTCTAAACCACTAAAGCTTATGGACATCTGTGGAACAATTCAGCATAGATAGACTTCTCAAATGCATAAGTTAGGGATGTTGTCCAAGACAGATGATATCATAGGCTACAAATAGAAGTAATTAATTTAAAATATTAAAATATATGTTCTCTAACCAAAATGAAATGGAATTAAAAGTCAATAAGAGTAAAACTTGGGGCTCAGGGATTTAGCTCAAGTGGTACCATGCCAACCTTGGGTGCACGAGGGCCTCATTTCAATCCCTGGTACTGCAAAACAAAACAAAACAAAACAAAACAAAAACGAGTAAAACTTGGAAAATGACTAATGAGTAGAAGTCGAAGGACACACTCATTAATAATCACTAGATCAAAAGAGAAATCACAAGAAGAACTAAAAAATACATTGGCTCTGGGTTCAGTCCTCAGTACTAAAAAACAAATAAAAATTAAAAAAGAAGGAATGAAAGAAAATATATTAAAATGGGTGAAACTAAAACAAACAGTGCAAATTTAAGAATGCAGCTAAAGTAACACAGATAAAGTCATAGGAGTAAATTTGTGTATTAGAAATAAGTATTTCTAATCAATAATCAAACTTATCACAAATTAGAAAAATAATAAATTAAAGGTAAGACAGAAAGAAGATAATATAGATTAGACAAGTAGTAAAACAGAGAACAAAAACAATGGAGAAGTCAATAAAAATCAACAAAATTGAGCCAGACATGGTGGCTCACGCCTGTAATCCCAGCACTAGGGAGGCAGAGGCAGGAGGATTGCTGAGTTTGAGACTTCCCTGGACTACATAGTGAGCTCAGGGCCAGCCTGAACTACAAAGCAAGACCCTGTCTCAAAAAAAAAAAAAATCAACAAAACTGAGAAACATGATCATAAGAAAGTAATGGAGAATAGCACATTTGATCCTAAAAAGAAAAGTACTTTAAAAATGAATAGTATCAACAATTGTGTAGTAAAAAATAATAATAGTAAAAATTAAACAATTCTATAAGAACAAATTCAATAAAATGGACAAAAGAAATACATTCTTAAAATGATAAATCAGCGGAGCGTGATGATGCATTCCTGTAATCCCAACATCCTGGGAGGCTGAGGAAGGCAGGAGCATCAGAAGTTCAAGCTCAACTTGAGCTGTGAGATCCTTTCTCAAAAAGAGGAAGGGATGTAGGATTCAGCTCTGTGTGTGAAAGCCTAGGTTTGATTTCAAGTATCTCAATAAAAGGTAAATGAAAGAAAGACATGTTAAAGTTGACTATATATCAATCCATTATGCATGCTTAAATGTAGACAAGAATATTAGCAAAAAAGTAAAGCAAAGATAATGAATCTTTGCTTTTTTGATGATATTGACTAACAGTTTGAATCTTGTTTATTCATTTGAAGAACTAGCTCTTAGATTCATTGATTCTTTGTATTGTTTGTCTCAATTTCATTAATACCAGCTCTATTTTTTATAATTTCCCTTTTTATACTAGCTTTGGATTTAGACTGTTCTTTTTTTTATAGGACCCTTTGGTGTATCATTAGGATATTTATTTGAGCTCACTCTAACTTACTGGTGTGTGCATTTACAGTGATATACTTCCCTGTTAGGACCACCTTCCTTGTGTTCCATAGATACTGGCACGTTTTGCTGGCATTATAATTTAATTCTGGGGATCCTTGGTAACACACACACAAAATAAATATAATTTAATTCTGGAAATTAATTTCTTCCTTCTCTGACTCACTGATTTCTCTGGAATGCATATAACCTCCACATGCTTGCTAATTTCTGTGGTTACTTTTGGCATTGATATCTACTTCCATTGCACCATGATCTGATAATAAATATAAGATAATTTCTAGTCTTTTGTGTTGTTTATCTGATCTTTTTCATGCAGTAGTGGTTTGTTTTATCACTGTAAACATTGCCATTTCTTTACTTTTTTATTGGTGCATAGTAGCTGTACAGAATACAGGATTTCACTGTGGGAAAAACACAATGGACACTGCCAAAATACTTTGGAACTTGTACTTATATAGATTGTAGAATCTAATGCACAAGTTCATGGCTTAGCTGGCTAATGCACTTGTCACATAAGTGGGAGAATCCAAAGGAAAAGGATAGATTTGTAGAATATTATTATTACCAAAGTTTAAAACAGAAAATAGAATATCTCTGAATAATCCAATACAGCAAAGAAATTTGAACTGTAATAAGAGACCTACCAACTAAGAAAAACCCAGAACTCAGTGAATTCACTGCTGAATTCTACAAGGAAACAAAAAAATATGTATATCACTAAGAGAAACTGAAGGTGTAAACAAGCTCCAAAATGTATGATAGGTGTTGTGCAATAGGAAGAAAATGTTAAAAGAGAAAGGGGAACTGTTGGGAGGAGAGGGGAATGCAAAGAAGGAAAAGCAAATTCCATGATAAAAATAAAAGAAAAAAATGGAAACCGAGGTTATGTATGTGGGGGATTGTAGGCAAGGCAAGGGAATGGGAAAATGAGAATCAAGCTGCATCATGTACAGGTACAAATTCTTCTTGATGAATATTATACTGAAATGTACCAATAAACTAAAAACATGGGTGAAATTAATAACAGATATTTTTATGCAATTTAAAATTATTTCATGGTTAAAGTGAATGTAATACATTTTAATTAGAATTGATAATTAGAATTGATATATCTTTTAAAAATAATATTTCTGTTATGGTATACATTTTAAAAGTACAAAGGGATTATTTTATGTTAATTATGAATATACATGTTATTAGCAACGCATAGTTTTATTAATAAAGTCTCTTAAGCCCTGGTTTCCTCCTGTAAGTCTTAGAGTCATATTATAATGCTTATACAACACACCAGTACCTACAGAACAAATATTTCAGGGTTGGAATAAATCCTGTTAGCCACATTTTGTACACAAACATATGTAGATATACACATATATATTTTTCTTATGCATTATATGTAACACAATTTCACTATTTTATGTATAAATATTATCACATATAACATGAATATAGTGTTAATATATAACAGAAAATACTGTAGCAATAATTATTTTAAATATGTGATTTATTTTTTTGTTCTCTGCTTTTATCATCCAGAAATCTTTCAGTTTTAGAAATAAACATGAAAACCCCTAAAAGTCAGGAAATAAGCAATGAAAAATATCACATGTGTTTTGTTCTATCAAGGAATGATGACACATATGGTACATTTTTCTAAGTTTAGCACACAATTCAAGGAAAGGTTTTTGTTTTCAGCTGTAAGAAATCAGTATAAAAATCATATAATTGGACTTAAAAATAAGCTTGTTCTTCCAACACACCACAAAAGACACAACACAAGGGACACACACACACGCACACACACACACACACTGTGGAAAATCACAGTGTAATATGACTATCTTTAAAATGTCTAATGAAAGCAAAGGATCTTATTAGAGGGGGGAAGGAGATGAAGGGAAGTACAAGGGGAAATAAGGGAATGCAATTGAGGATAATATGACCAAAATTCATTACATATGTGTGTGAAAATGCCACAATGAAACTCTGTACTTGGTATATTACTATGCACTAATAAAAAAGTAAAGAAATGGCAATGTCTACAATGATATTTATCTCTTCTTTTATATATGTATGATTTAATTTGAAATTTATTCCTGTACTAAATCTGTGGTATTAGGAAGTCAAAGTCAACATTTTACCTGTGTTAGAAATTGGATGGTTTTCCAGTACACAAATGGTCATTATAAGAAAATAATTTAACAATTAATGGAGATTTTCTTAGTTACTTTTCTTGTTGCTGAGATGAAATACCCAACACCCAAAGTAAAAGGAGAGGTTTGTGTCACCCCATAGTTTATGGTGGTTTCAGTCCATAGTTAGCTGGCTCCAAGATACATAGCAGGGGCAATGCAGAGAAGAAACAACTCACCGCAAGGCAGGAAGAAGGTAGCAAATAACAAGCAGCAGGTCTGCCTTTCCCTTTTATTCCATCCAGGATACAAATCCTTTGGGAGTGTTACCCAAATCCAGTGTCGGTCCTCATTTTGCAGCAAATTATTCAGCCACATCTACAATTCTGCTAATTCCAATAAGTGGGCTGATTTACTATGTCACACACTTGATTCCAGTATCAAATGCTTCACATCCAGCCATCTCTGAAAAGTCTTACCTATGAGTGCATGACGCTTTGAGGGACATCTAAATACAAGCCATAATGAAGGTATGACAGCTCTTTACCAATGAATACTATTTATTAATAATTCAATAGTCGGTATATTAATGTGAAAGGTTATTTAAACTGCAATATCAGTTGCATCTAGAACAGATAACACATAATTATTGATTTTTATTGAAAAATAAATAGATGAATGTGTGTGACTATTAATATCTCATTTGATATTCACAATAATCTTTAAGAAAGGTTTTTAACTATATACAAGTTGATTTTATAGCATGATTCTTTTACATTTACCTCTTGTGTAGTCCTCCAATGCAGGAACAAGAATCCCTTCTCCCAAAAGCAGAGGTTACTATAGATGGATCAGCAGAAAAATATTTGATTAGACTGTTTTCTTGACAAGCAGAAACATTTACCTTTAAAAGTTACTGAATTTACTTATTTTATATGAATTATGATAGAAAAATTGAAGATTTTTCTTTTTGGAAGTAGTCTACTCTCACTTTTATATTTCACTTTCTCTATTAAGTTAGTAGAAAACAAAACACAAGAGTGACTTTGTATCTATTTGGTGTTAATTCCTGGGAATGGACCTCCCTCAGGAACTCATGGTATCTATGTATGTGGAGTCATGCACAGCCCTGTGGTTCTGTACAATGATCTCTCTTGAGGTCATTAAGAATCTCAAGATACTTTCTAGAGCTCATTAGCATCTACAGGTGCTCATATCAAACAAAAGATCCAGTATTTGCCTATCTGTGATCTATTTATTTCACTTGTTAGTGTGTCCTCCAGGTGTATCCATTTGCACATAAATGAATCAATCTTGTCATCCTTTATGGCAGAATAATATTCCATTTTATATTTAAAAACACTCCACATCTTCTTTATCCACTCTCCAGTTGATGGACACTTGGGTTGTTTCCAAGATTGAGCTATCATGAACTGGGCTGCTATGAACAAGGGTGTACATCTGTCTTTCCAATGTGATTTTTAAAATTCCTTTGGGTATATTCCTAGCAGGAGGATAGCAGAGCTCTAGAAAGTATGACAGTTTTTGCAGAATGGGAAATTTAAAAAGGAAACTTGGTGTGGTAATGTGATGAGGGGAAGGAATAAATATGATTCTGAAAGAAAATAAAAGAGCATGTATATAGGGGGTGGGGAGGTGTGAGTGGGGAGGGATAAGGGTAAAAATGAGAATTAACTTGTGTTGTATATTGGTACAAATTCCCCGATATGTGAGATTGTGAGATGTATATATATTGTACCAATAAATAATTTAAATAGCAAAAAATCTCAGGTTATTACTCAGCTGACTTAATAATGCAACTTTCAAAAATGCTTTCATAGAATTTCATTAGGTTAGGAACTGTTCTTGGCTATATTTTATATTGTATTTAAAGTGTGCTATGCACAAAGATTTTACTTTTTTGTTGTTTTTGATTCATCTAATAAGAAAAAATATATCAAACCATTTAATTTTAATAGGATCATATAAAATGTACAAATATATGACTATTTCATGCAATGTAAAGGAACCTAAACGGAGATTTTTTCAAAAGGTAAGATAAGAACATTTAAAAACTCATGAAATAATTTTGCCATATGTCATTATTTTTTTCATTAATTAAATTCTTTATTGGTAAAATTTATATACATCTCAAAATCACGTATAACACTGGGGAATTGGTACCAGTATATGACAAAAGTTAATTCTCATTTTTAAACGAATCCCTACCCACCCACACTTCCTCACCTCCTTTATGCATGCTCTTTTATTTTCTTTTTGTGTCATATTTATTCCTTCCCCTCATCACATTCCCACACCAAGTTTCCTATAGAAATTTTCCACTCTATAAAAGCTGTCCTACTTTCTAGAGCTCATTTGTATCTACAGGTGTTCATGCCAAAGAGAAGATCCGAAACTATCTGTGATCTATTGATTTCACTTATTAGTATATCCTCCAGGTGTCTCCATTTCCACCTAAAAGGATCGACCTTGTCATTCTTTATGGCAGAGTAATACTCCATTTTATTGAAAAAACCACATCTTCTTTATTCACTTTCCAGTTGATGGACATTTGGGTTGTTTCCAAGATGGAGCTATCACAAACTGAGCTGCTATGAACAAGGGTGTACATCTGTCTTTCCAATGTGAGTTTTTAAAATTCTTTTGGGTATATTCCTAGCAGGGGATACCAGGTCAAATGGGACCCCTAGTTCTAGTTTTCTGAGAAATCTCCACACGGATCTCCACAATGGTTGCACAAGTCTGCAATCCCAGCAACAGTGGAGAAGGGTTCCTTTCTCCCCACAGCCATGCCAGCATTTGTTGTTGGTTGATTTTGTCATTGCGGCCATTCTTTGTGCAGTGAGATGAAATCTCAGTGTTGTTTTCATTTGCATCTCTCGAATGACCAGTGATATTGAACATTTCTTCATAGGTTTCTTGGCTGCTTTGGCTTCTGCCTCTGAGAAGTGTCTGTTCATTTCAGATGCCCATTTTGAATTGGGTCTTTAAACTTGGGAAGGCTGATCTGTTTGAGTTCTTTATATATTGTCGATAATAGCCCTTTGTCTGATACACAGCTAGTAAAGATTTTATCCCATGTTGTTGGTTGTCTTCTAGCAGTGCCAGCGACTTCTTTGGCTGTGCAGAAGCTTTTCAGTAGAATGAGATCCCATTTGTTGATTCTTTCTGCTAGTTCTTGTGCTATAGAGGTTTTATTCATAAATTCTCTGCCTAAGCCAATGTCTCCAAGAGTTTTACCTAGTCTGTTTTCCAGCAGGCTTATTGTTTCTGTTTTAATGTTTAAGTCTCCA